>JAQMYG010000036.1:25635759-25645778 GCA_030014215.1 Clariallabes teugelsi | reverse complement strand
ATTTGTGACACCTTGAACCCCCTCTGCGCATATGCCTATTTTGCACCCACAGTCCAACATCACCACAGTTCATGACAGAACCTCCTATTTAAAATGACATTTTCATATGAAAACATTATTTTATTTGAGCCATTTTCAGAGGCCTACTCATTACTGTCACTTAAATTACTTCAATTTGCTTAATGCTGGTTGATGAAACAGAAATCACTCAACTGTTCTATATGTTGTAGATTTGACAGATAGTCATGTCAATTCACTAGTAATACATGGGGTTTTATTGGACTGTACATACAGTAATATCCAAAAGCTAAAACCGCATTGCACAACTGACTAATGTAATGTTTAAGTCCCCTGAGTTTCGGAGTGTATGGACTCATGGCTTCTGATGAGCTCATTACACTGCACAGCTCCTTCATCTGCCACAAGCCACATTCCGTCATCTCCCAGTGGGATCAGCGAACAAAACAGTCATCACTAATAAAGGGAAGGTCACAGAAACACCAATGTGTCCTTAATATCGTTCTTGAATTTCAACCAAAAATGTTGTTTGGTTGACTGCAGAGAGCTTACTTCTTTTATTAGGCTTAATGTTAATTAATCTCCCACAGCTATTAGCATATCATCAACCTTTTGTTCAGTTGAAAAAACACAGTAAATATAATTTTTTTCAGCTGCCATAATTCATCCATCCATCATCTTTATAAGTACTTTATTCTGGTCAGGGTTGTGGAGTCTTTCCTTAAAACAATCAAGTGCATGGCAGGGTAAGACACCCCGGCTCGAACGCTAGTCCATTATAAGGAACCATGCACACATACATTCACACATCACATATCTCTTAAGATCAAACTGTTGCTCCACCAAGGTACTGAAAACAAACAAACAAACAAAACCTATATAGAAAAAAATTAGTATTACAGATAATTATATTACAGATTGCATTAATATTACAGATAATGAATGTGTAATATGCAGAAATAAAGGAAATTAAATCAACATTATTTTTTTTATTTTAAAACAATATGCATTTTTTTCATCTGTGCACATGCAGCAGTAATGTATTAGAACATCGTCAATGTGCCTATAGCAAGTGTTTATAAGATTTAGACTGGGACTAATGAAGATTAATTTAATGTATACTGGGTATTTACAAATAAATCATATGTACTAATAAGAATCTTAGCATCTACCACTTAGCTCTTTTCCCCTGCTGGTTCCCTTCTTTCCTTCCAGCAGCAGAAAAAGGAGGGGCTACTGCTATGAAGATGGATTACACTGCCATTGACACTGACTTCCCTTCATCCAGCTCCACTAAGTAGAGCTCAGTGCAATTAAGGCAATTAATCTTATAAAAGGAGTTCACATACACACACACACACTGCATTGATTAGTCTTCAATTCTAGACAGGTGTGTACACTTCACCGACACGGAAATGCATAAAAACATCACTAACTACTGATTAGCCTTCAGTGACGATACCAAAAGCAAATTTCTTGGATATAGTGGAAATTCACAGGTTAAATAGGACCAATGACTCTGTATGAAAGCAATGAAATAAAATAACATAATATAAAACACTGTACAAAACAAGGTCTGCAATTGCATTAAAAATGTAGGAAGTGTTTAAGAAAAAAAAAGGAGAAGAAGAAAGACAGGTAAATGAAAATACCTGAGTGGTGTGGTGTGTGTGTGTGTGTGTGTGTGTGTGTGTGTGTGTGTGTGTTTGGCTGGTTGGATGGGGGATGCAAGCAAAAGGAAATGTCAGCATTTTTTCAGAAATATACTGGAATCTGCAAAAAGTTCCTTGACTGGGTTCCAGGAATTGACAATGCAATCCAGCATTCTGTCAAGGATGAATCCACCACAATACAACCTGGTATAGAAGCATTCTTTTTTATAATTACCTACAAACCAAAGACTAGGTAGGATAGATAGGTTGTCTGACCTGAGCTAAATGTATGTATGATACAAAGTAGTGCTCTTCGAAGGCTGAGAAAAGCCCATCCTCACCACATTCTACAGAGGGAGTATTGAAACATCCTGAGAAGAAACTGTCATTGCTTAGTTGTACTTTTCAGGTTAAAAGATCATGCAGTGAATAGTCATGACTACTGAGTAAATCATTGGCACCTCTCTTCCCTTCATCATAGTTATTTCAACTAATCACTGCATCCACAAATCCAGCAGCACTGTGGAGGTGACCTTATGCACCACACATACAAACTCTTCATCCTTCTGCCATTTGAAGAATAGGTACCAAAACACTTGAGGCCAAATTATCAGACTGTGTAAAAGCTTATTCCGCTAAGCCATCAGACTCCCCAAAATCCACTGACTGGCATGCATATTTACTGGCATGATACCATCTTGATAATCAAATCTTTGCTTAGAGTCTAATATCTTTATTGTACATATCTGACTGTTCAATTCCAGAAAGTATTTTAAGTGTTTACAATAAGATTTTCAACATGTAATGTTAAATGTACTTTACACATGTATTTGTCTGATCCACAGATTCGGCACTTACCTCAGTAAATAACAGTCATGAACCATTCAATCACAAATCAGTGCAATGTACTTAAATGAAGGCCTCATAGTAAATAACTTGGTTACTTTGCATTGATAATCTTGTAGTATTATATAGAAGTGATGAGTAAAATGTCCTTTGGATGTATTATTAATTACTGGTGAGGCCAGATGGAATGTTGATTTTAAATTGGTAAAACTAGTAATGGTCAAATTTATAAAAACATACTTGACTAACAACATTAAACCATTAAAACATTAAGGGTTTACTTAAAACATTAAAAAAACATTAAACATGAAACAAAAAATGTTATTACTCAATATTAAGTAAACTGACACAGAATAATATTTGTACATTGAAATTCAATCTAAAGGTTAGATTTAACTCTAAGGCTTAGATAACTCTAAGGTAGTACAAATAGTTCTATTATCTTTGATGCATTTTACATTGCCTGCTTTAGAGTGAATATTATCTATGTGCCTATGCTTTGAGACACTCTGCTCCTCTTCTGCGTGCACACACAGAACAACTGAAGGACGCCAGCAGCAAAACCTCCATGCAAACACTCAGCCACTTTGTTTGACAAGCACCGTCCCCAACTTTGGATATGTAAACGATGGGCAGCTGTGGCCTTTCACTGACTGTCCCTTTTAGTCTTACACATACACACACACACACACACACACACACAGGCATGCACACACTTATATACCCCGCAAACCACACATACACACAACCTTGCTGATCTGAGACTCTCTACCTGCCACTGTAATTCACACAGGGAGGAGACTGTGTTGATAAGGTCAGTGTGTTAGGGGTCAGGAAGCTGCCTTGACACCCACACACGGTTGTGAAAAATTAGCAAAGTCTGTGATGCTTGAAAGAGAGAGCCAGAGAGAGAGAGAGAGAGAGAGAGAGAAAATCGGAACTAATTTGTATACTGTAAAAAAAAACCTTGACTTGCAAAAAAAAAATAAAATACAAACATTGGCTATAGGAAAAAAATCTTCTTATATTTCATACTATAACATTAAATCAAACTATATATAACATAGTAACATAAAATTTATGTTTAAAAAAAGATACACTTGCTGGCAGTAAACCACTATTTAACACGCGCTATTTCAAGCTTGACACGAGTGAAATGGCTAGAAATAAGTTTAATAATTTCATTATAAATTTACTGCTCTCCTGCAGTAAAGTGTGAAATAATTGGTAAATTTGACCATATTTAAGATATTTTCACTGGATAAGACAGCTTTTTTTCAGTGCTGGTTTTTGGTGTGGAGAAGAAATAGAATCCAAGAAAACTCTAGGACAGAGACGGCAAAAGCTGTACAGTATATAGCTGGCTGGATCTTGATATATTAACATATTATGGAGATTCTTAGAGTGCTAAGGCTGCACTTCTTGCTTAAGAATGTATCCTGCTTGGTTGCAGTTGGAGACAAATGGTGCAATTCAGCATCAGTACTTTGGTGTCATGAACAAAAACAGTATTATAAAAGTAAAATTGTGCAACTCAATGCTTCCTTTCCTGTTGTTAAGTCGACAGTATGGTACTTACTTTTCTATAGTGCTTTGATATAGTGCTACTCGCAGATCAATATATAGTTTATCTATTTAAAAAATAATAATAATAATCTACCAAACCCAAATATTCCTCTGCTGACAAGTGAATGACTTGATGTTCTTGAAGACAGAAATTAAGTGAAAAAACCAAATGAAAAAATTATCAGCCTTGATTGTTATCAATTCCACATGTAATTCATTACTGGTTGAAACTCCCAAAGTGATGGAACCATCAGTAGAGTAGTATCAACTCTCGTCCTGCACTGGTGAAAAAGAGCTAAAAAGGATTTACAGCGAAATACCTGCTGTTCTCTTTTAGTGCCTCGCTGCCTTTTTTCCAGGTGATCAAGCCTCGGGGAGACATCTTAGGCCTGCAATCAATCAGCACGTCACCCCCTTCCTTCACAAGAATGTGGCTCTTCAGAAGATTTGCTCCAAAATCTGGAGCCACAGCTAAAACATGACAGAAGGACAGGTCACTTTTCATCTATCATGATACAATTCAGGACAGAGGAAGAATTTTTTTCTAAATGGCAGAATTTTTTTTTTAAATACTGAATTTTCTCTGATGTGTAATGTATTAAAAAAGTGTGTGCGCCTCTGTATTGGTGTGCATTGAAAAGAGCTGGTGGAGGCTGAGCTAAATATACACACCTTAATTACCACCCATTCATTTTCTTAGGTAGGAAAAACAAAGAGAAAATGCCATGCACTTAAAGTATTACGGGGTTCAGCTTGAGATGTGAACAAAGGCACAGATGTCCGCCGTGCTCCCTGAGAGGACGCACGTGGCATCACAAAGTTTTTCTTCCCCTTTATCCCTTGCTTGGGTAAGCTTTTATTATAATCATTTCCACCACTCCTCTAGCCTTTTACAAGCCTCTTGATTTACTGTATCTGCATAAGAAACTGATGTCAATTACTTCCTGTTGCCTTTCTCTTTAACCCCACTGCCACATTAACTTTTGAGTGACGTTGGCTTTTTCCAAGTAGAAAGATCACAAAACAATAATCAGAAAGGCCTGGAGTAAAAGAGGCGGATGAAAGGAATGGTGAAAATGAGTGGGTATCATCACATTTGTGCATCTGGGTAAATCAGCAATAACTATAATTATGCTGTATCTCTCTCTCTCTCTCTCTCTCTCTCACACACACAGAGGAGAGAGAGAGAGGGAGAGAGAGAGAGAGAGAGAGAGAGAGAGAGAGAGAGACTCTTCTCAACTATTGAGGTTGGAAAATAAGTACCCTCTTGCAACCAGCCATACTCTACCCTGTGGATAATATACACTTGTAATATCTTCACACATGAATACAGTAAATAAAACACATTTGTTGGTGACCTTTCAATCAGACTTATGTCTTAAATACATACTTACCAATGACTCTGAGCTCTGCATTGGAGTATACCTCCCCGTATTTGTTCCCAGCCACACACTGGTAGATTCCAGCATCCGACAACACCAAGCGACTAATAGACAGAGCACCATTAACCACCTGCACCCTTTCCTGTCAAACGATAAAGAAATACTGCCATCACGGGACTTTTATCAAGATTGCTAATATACATAAAAGCACTGGGGTTCAGGAAGTGTGTTATATTTTTCACTTAATGGCATTAGCTGTCAATGTTGGGGAGGGGGGTGGAAGAGAAAAAAAAATCATAAATCCGAGGATGAATGGTAAGAGAGGTGCAGCTACATAGGTTATCTGGTTACATATGTATTAGTGTTTTCTGATATTTTCCCCTTTTTTAATCCTCTGATATTTAAATTTTGCATGCTTTCCTCTTAAATAGCCCAATTTCTGATTCCAAAGGAAAGGTGTCAGAACACAGGGTGCATTAGTGTTTTGGTGGTGAGACTTCCTGAGTATTAGGTCGGTGGTTATAATGTTATGGTTAATGAGTGTATATACCTCTTTATTTTGTTAATAAACCAGAGAACATTCCGCTACTCTATTGTGTGTGTGTGTATGTTTGTTTCTTTTCTGATCAGCAAACGATTGCCAAGCGTGTTGACGCACAGGGGACACTCATCAATTTTAAACCTAACAACCTGTGCAATTAATCTGCCATCTGTGCCGTTTTTTAAGATGTGCCCTTATAGTTGATCCATGCACAGATATAATTGCAGTAAATGTAAACAAAGTAGCCTTTTCAGCAAAAAGGCTTCACAAGAAGATCAAAAGATTCACTGCCTTCCACTAGGAGTGCAATATGCATGTACCAGTATACTCATAAAATCTAAAATCATTGCAAGCACAAACTGTCATACCTAGTTCCAGATTACTGATGAACTTAGTCTCTCTCTCTATTTCTATCTCTCTTCCTTTGTGTCTTTCTCTGCCCTTGACCTCATCTGTTATTTGCAGCCTCTAATGCCTTTAAAGGCCATTTGTGAAGGGATGTTTTTGCAATAGTTAAGCCTGCTGTCGAGAGCATCACAAGGGAGGCATGTGGAATAGATGAGACTGTCCTCATAATGCTTTGTAATAGGAAGGCCTCAGACACAGACACACACACACAAACACACACAAAATAACTGCCATCATCATCATTATGGAGCTTATCCTGGGGAACTTGAGAAACAAGGTACACCCTGGATGAGGTGCCGACCAATCAAAGGGCAAAGCAAACTGTCTTAAACCTTATGGGCAATCAGCATACATCAATCAAACTACATCACATGCACAACACATCTTTGTGTGAGGAACTTGTGTGAGGAAACCAGACAATCCAGAGGAAACCCTTTGGGAAACAAAGCCTGGAGGTGAGATTCCCCCAGAACCCCAAGTATGGGAGGTGAAAGATAATCGTGCTAACCACAAAACCATTGTGCTGTCAACAACAACAACAACAACAACACCAACAACAACAATAATAATAATAATAACAACAACAACAACAACAAGCATGGTAAAAAAAAAACAGACATCAAAATTGTAATAAACTTTTGGGTGGTGTAACAATATGTACAGTAGGGGTATCAGATAAGAAAAGGTTCACCAGCATGGAAAAGCATATGGTGGTGTACATCAGTCTAGCAAAGCCTGGCAGATTCTATTAATTAAGCATAACGTCCCCTTAAATCAGCAGTTTCTGTGTGGGGGAGGACCTGAGGCAAACCATCTGCAGCACCAGGTGACTTTATTGTACATGCCTGATGTTACTGTTTAATATTTTTAACAGGTTATCTTCCATTCAGATACACATAGCAGGAAAAAATCAAAGGGGTAAAGAGTCTGGGTTAATTACACATAATGAATGTCAGTGAATGCCATTACTCAATGTTTCCTGCTTCTGTAACATCTATGACCTTTACTTATCAGAATGATATCTATTGCACACAATGGAATTTGAAATCTGATATACTCTGTATTGATTCCTTCATTTATCTCATTCATGCCTTTAACATTTTGCCATATAGAATATTACATGAATAAAAATATGCATTGTGTTTGTATTGTGTTTAAAACACAGTAAATATTGTAGGGGAATCGCAGAGTTTATGCAAGTTTGAACCCTCTAACGTTCATGCTATTCCACACCATGGACTCTCATTACATTGTGAAGCGTCATACTAAAACCGTAGTGTTGTTACTCATCAGAATAATAGTCTTCCCTTATCCTTCCAGCATATACAAATTAACCTTAGCCAATTTTTGTATGGCTGTTTAGCTTCTACAGTAAATGTAAAAGGTTCAGCACAACCCATTGTAACCAGTATTTTTTCTCTACACCCTGAGAGACTGGAGATATTCATCATCATCATCTGGTCAACAAATTATAAGGAAACTCTCTACGAATTCTGGAAAAATTAGTCTTTTGTAAATGCGTCAGCCTAATCTGAAATAACTCATTCAAACCGTCAACATTACATTACGTGTAAGTAGATAAAAAGTGAATGTTATTTATTGCATGCCAGTACATTTTTGTAGAAAAGTGTACATAGGCAAAGATAGCATATTTGACAAACAATAAAGGTTTATACGCTTGCTTTGCCTGGTCTAGAGAAAAATGGATTAAATTCTCCTGTCTGTGTTTAGAGACTTAATGGAAAATTGCAGTGTATGTTTCATCATTGCAGACATCCCACATCTCCTGCTCATAGGATGCTCTCAGATCTTCTGGGAGAGGTGGGATATCTGTCACTGTGGTCTAAGGTCAGTGGACCATTTTGTAGTTTGTTTTGTTCTAACGCATGTAATCACACTTCTTCCTGAATAGACAAAGATAAATGGATGGAATGGTTTGAACTATATGAGCATTTATTGAATGCTGACTAGAATATTTTGTAATCCGAATTAAGGATTTCTTGCAAATTTTGTATTAGCTGTTATTGTTAGTGATCATAAGCAACACGATAATTACTGTACAGATCTAAAGATCCGTGGATCACCATCAAACTCTGGTACTACCTTTAGTATCTACACTTATCAATGAGGATAATCGGAAAAAAAAGTCTTCAATTTGCAAAGGAGAGTATACAGAGTGGACTCAGTAGTATTGGAAAAAGGTCATATGATCTGATGAGTCCAGGTTTACATGTGTTCTGTATGAGTTCCAGGGTGATCGGTGTGTCAGGGTAAAAAGAGAGGCAGTTGAAGTGATGCACTCATCATGCATAGGCTCAAATGGTTAATTGAAGAATTATTACTTGTTGTGTCCACCGTACGTCGATACACTTTCCAACTAAGAGCCAATCATTCACATGTAAGTCATAGAGAGAGACCGAGATACAGAGAGATGGTAGGAACTGCATTAGCATTTTCCGGTTAAACAAAAGGGTTCCAGCAGACACACGCTATTTGCATATTGTATATTTGTCTGGATACAGGCTATAGGAAGTGTCACCACACAAATAATCAGGACGCACAATGGGGGCGTTGTTTTATGGGAAAGATCACTTACAAAAACAAAACCTTCGACTACTGCACAAGCCTGTGGGAGCAGTGTTATTATCTGGGGTTGCTTTAGTTGGCTTCAGGTCTAGGTTCATCAACATTATGTGCCCAGAAAATGAGGTCAGCTGACTACCTGTGTATACAAAATGACCATGGTTTTCCATTAATGGATTTTTTTTCTTTCCTAATGGCTGAGTTATTATTGTGATTCTGGATAGAAAAAAATGTTGAGAATTTACATAAGCTTATCAAAATGATGCCATGGCATTAATCAAAGCAAATGGCAGTCCAATTAAATATTAGAGTGAGTGACTTTTTTGTTTGTTTTTGCAGTGTAAGATGGCACCAGTGTGGTCCAACAACTGATAGAAGCAGCAGTGGGAACGAAAGTCTTGATAATGTCTTTTCAGTATAGGACTCAAATAAATATAACAGCTATAGTTGATGAAAATCCATTGATGGGTTACTGCTGGTCAGGGTATCAAGTCAAATATTTAACAAACGTTTAAGGGTAAACCCCCCAGTAGAATAGCCAAAATCGTCTCGGGTTACTTTACTGTAACCCTGCCGACTGGGTGGCCGGCAGTTCCGACTGTTGAGCATGGCGGGGAAGGAACCTAATGAAGGTTCTTCATGAAGTTTTGCCTCCCGAAACTTGTTCATGACGGTCGTGACAGCGTCACCGAACAGTCCGGAAGGCGAGATAGGGGCATCAAGGAGGAAAACATGGTCCCTGTCCTTGATGCCCGTAAGATTAAGCCATAGATGACTCTCTGTAGACACCATGGCAGCCATGGAGCGGCAAATAGCACGGGCCGTCTGCTTGGTTGCCCTGAGAGACAGGTCTGTGGCTCGGTGTAACTCCAAAAACTCTGCTTCGTTGGTGACTCCGCCGGTGCTCAGGTCATTTAACAAGTCAGCCTGGTATGCCTGTAAGACAGCCATAGTGTGCAGAGCAGAACCAGCTTGACCTGCTGCCTGAAAAGCCTTCCCCACCAGCGAAGATGTCAGTCTGCA
>JAQMYG010000036.1:25607500-25622251 GCA_030014215.1 Clariallabes teugelsi | reverse complement strand
GCTGGGGTTCGAACCCCCGACCTTCCGATCAGTAACCCAGTAACCCACAGCCTTAACTGACTGAGCCACCACTGCCCTAGGATTTGTTTATTAAAGTAATGTAGACGTATGTGTGCTATCTTGGTTTGTACAGCTGCTAAAGTAAACATAATGGACAAATTGAGAAAAAGACAGTGATGTGTGCATAAACAATGTATACATATAAGTGGAGAAAAACAATACATAGTGTAAAGATGAAAATGGAAGTGGAGAGAAAATAAAATTTATTATCTAGATATTGTCTAAAAAACTATGTAGGTTTCTATATCTTAAAGGAATGAGACTGTCTGGAACAAAGCTTACTGTATTTCACAACTGAAATGCTTGACAAGTCTTGCCATGATGGACTTTATTGTCCTTCCTATATACAATTTGGAATAGGTTGCTGTTTATTCAGAAACATGGTGCAACACATGGGGCTTTATATACAGTACATGGCAGTGCACACTAACTAGACAGGACAAAAGAGGGTGATTGGATTGGAGGGACAAGTGAAGAAAAATGAATGTATGGACTGTGAAGTGTAGCAGCAAGATCAAGAAAATGTAACAGAAAGTATAAAAATAGATTTGAGTCGGCCCACTGAATGTGCTACATCTTTTTTCTTTAGAAAAATCTAATCTATTAGAAAATAAAATAGTTGGTGAACCTCTTGGCTTTCTAATAGAAATTCTGTTAAGGTTTGGTCAAATTCCCATGAATGGTTTCAGCAGAGTTGATGCCGGATACTGAAGACAATGACGTGAGATGATGAATAGTGATCTCTATGTGTCGCCTATGCTTTGCAGGCAGGTAATACATAATACTATAAAAAGTTTATAACCACAGCAGAGTTATAAAGTGCAGGTGTGCAGTGATGGATGTATGATGGTTGACTAGTCCAGTGACGTGTTAAGTATGGTAACTTCTTCAAATGCATGCATGGTCCAGTTCCTTCTGCAAGAAGGGATAACATGAGAGAGTGGGAGGGTCATCCGCTAATGCTAATGGCCTTGCTGCATTTGTGGAAAGATGTGTCAGTGGTGGACAATGAATGCAGGATAATGAATGCTCATGTCAGAGAGGGGAATGTCAGGCACCCTGAAGCTGTAGACATAAGTTTGCAGGCAATTGAGTAAGTACTGTAGGAAGGTGGATGTATAGATAATGTGGTGCAGAGCCCTTTCATGTCTGGAATATATAGACAGGAACTTAAACTAAATTTAATTTCTGTTGCAACAGGAAGCCAGTAAATTGACCTCAGCAAAGCAGTCATACAAGAACCAAACAAGCAGCAACATTTTTAATGCTCCAAAGAGATGCATATCAAGGGGAAACAAGTTATTCAGGAGACAAGTCTGAGAAAAACGACGACTTATAAGAAAATTTTAATGGATTTTATGAAATGTTTTGGTTGGTGGTTGACGTGATGGAAGAACTTGAGCACTTCAAAAGAAGCATGGCATTGTCCCAGTGCACAAACATGAACTGCCGAGGTTGCTGTGAAAGAACCTGAATGGTCTCCACACTGCCCAGACTTCAACTTCACTGAACACTGTTGGGATGAACTGGAACACTGACTGCACCCATGTGTTCTTTGCTTGACATCAGTGGCATAAGTGCCTGATACTCTTGTTGCTGAATAATCATACATCTCCATAGTCATACTGCAAAATCTAGTGGGGTGTCTTTTCAGAAGAATTTATGCTATAAAGAAGATGAAAACTATAACTGGATGCAACCAGCACATCCTGGTGTGATGTACAGGTTTCCACAAACCTTTGACCATACAGTGCAGGTTTTTTGCAGAGAAAAATCAGTTGATCACACATGACAGATTTGGAAAGTTGACAGAAAAAAAAAAGATTTGAGAAGTACCATGATCACTGAGCGAAGTTTGTCAATACACGGGTGAACACTGATGGAACCAATAACTGACCCTTGGGAATTCTTGTAGTGAGCATGTGAGCTGATGAAATGAACTTCACCTGCTATGTGATAGCTACTTGGTAAGGCAGAGTGTATCCCCAGTGTCTATGTTAGTAAGAATGGTCATAATTAAAGGATTAAAGGATGTAAAACCATGCTCTGACTTAGTAATAAAATCTGTCTTGGGTGATTCAATCTCAAGTTGAAAGCAAAATGTGATCAAATGTGAACTGGTATCCAATGACTCTGATCATTTGCAAAGACATTTGGGATGGATGTGCTCACATGGGATGGATGTGTAATACTCATGTCCAATACATTATGGACATAAAATGTTTTTAATATATCAATATACCAAAAAAACAACAACCTTGTAGTCAAATATGTATTTGAAAATTCAAGGAAAGAATAGCTCTTTCTTCATTTATATAACTATCAGGCACCCCTTCTGCATCCTGACCAAGTTGATGCACTCCTTAAAAATTGCACATCAGCAGTATGAACTAAATAAAGTAATAAATTTAATGTTTAATCATACACTAAAGTAGGGAGAATAGTTAAAATGGCTATAATAGTGTTGAGAAGATCGACAATAAAATGTAAAGTTATTAAACAGTAAAATATTTACATTGAGTACAAGAAAATAATATACAGTACCACTATATTCATAAGAACACTTATGGCTAACAGACCAGAAGAAAACAGACCAGTCACTGGTCTGAGTACAACGGCTACCTCTGTATGCATGTGTTTGCAAGTGTGCATGTGTGTGAGAGAGAGTTAAAAATATTAATAGGGAGCATAAATGGCAGTGCTTACCCATGTTAATATGAGGGGTGCACATGTATCTCTGTACAAAGTTTGCTGTTACTGGATGCATATACAGTATAAAAGATATGTAATAATTATAATACAATACATTACAATTTTATAATATTTTAAAAGCATAATACATAATGTTTTTCATAACTATAAAAAGTTTATAACCACGGCAGAGTTATAAAGTGTAGGTGTGCAATGATGGATGTATGATGGTTGACTAGTCCAGTGACGTGTTGAATGGTAACTTCTTCAAATGCATGCATGCAAACAAACAAACAAGCAAAAACTATTTATTTTAAGATTTTTTATATATTATTCTTTATTTCCTCCATTTTACTCTGTATTTATATTCAGACTATCAATGTACTCAGCACAAATCTCAGTGATGGTTTCTTCTCTCATCCAGTCAATGATTGCAATGACTTTACATTATACATGATAAAATGCCCTTAGTTCAGCACCCATTTATTCTAATGTACCCTCCAATAATTTCAATTGAGCATCAAGTTAATCGAAGCAACAAAAAAAAAAAAAGATCAAGAATCATGACAATTTGTCATCTGCTGTGACCTTTTCATGCTGTGTAATATAATTAGCACTAAAGGTGTTCATGTGCATTTGAAAAAGGGAAAGGCAATGGACTGCTATGCTGTAACTTGAGGATAAGTACCCCTATTTAAATTTCCCTATCCAACATCTTAAAATATTCAGGAATAAACACAAGATATCTTCTTATAGTGCATGAACTCCAGCTAAATGGAAAAAAAAAAAAATGTTAAAGCTACTATTAACTGGTTATATTTGTATAAGGCTAACATCAATTCAGGTAACGAACATAATTTTCTAGCCACAAAGTCAGATTATACCTAATATTAAACATTGCTTATTTACATGATTTATTACTTCTGATTAATTAGCAAACTACTATACATTGCATTAGTCATTTAATGCATATGATCAATAGATTTAAAGAGACATCTTCTAAAATAGCAAAAGTTACTTTTCACATAAAAATAGCAAAAATTACTTTTTACATAAAACAAACCAGTGTGATTTTATCATTCAAATATTTATTTTTTTTTATAAATTTTTATTATATGACTATATTTCAAAGTAACTATCCTTTTCTTTTACTACAATCAATTTTTGCCTTTGTACTTCTATTTTAAATTAAGTAAGAGTTTAACATATACTCTATACTTTCATTTAAATGTGCTTACTATTTCTATGTACTGGATTCCACAACTGGATGCCAAATCAGAGCTGTGGAGAGGACTGTGGACCAAGGACATAGAAAAATCTGCTTTGTGGAGTAGTCAACAAATTTTGTAGAATGCACAGCCTTGTATTCAGGTAAGTGGGGAAAAAATCCACTTTATTTTAAATACAACCTTGCATGAATCCCAGAATAACAAAATATGTATGCAGAAAAAACACACACAAAAACCCTGTACTCCACTTTTTTTGAAAGTGTAAGGCTGATGTTTTTTATGTTGGAGATAGTGCCGAAGAAAATATGTTGTCTGGTGGCCTAAGCAGTGGAATCCCAAATAAATGCAAATTTATCGAGCTTATGTTTCTACCACAAACTGCACTGTTGATAAAGCTTTAAAAAAAGATTTTTTACATGAAATTTAAGGCAACATAGCAAAAGCCCTAGTTTTGTATGCCACCGTCATACAGCTGTAGTTAGGTTGCAATTTTGTCCACCTGAAGTAACGTTTGAACAACATCGTTTTTGGTATTTAGAATGTTTGGATAAAACGGAATTAACATAACATTGAATGAATGACCCCAATACAAATAAATCAAAACAACAGGATTTTATCATTTACTGATAGAATTTATGATGATATTGGTCCATTTGCAGAATGTCTGATCACAAATACATCAATGATCTCTTAACTTCAGAGAGTTTCTCATCACAGAGTTGAGAAATCTTGATCAGAGAATAGGATGAACACAACAGCTTACTGCTGGAAACACCATCAGGAAATCCAGTAGTGAAAGAAGCAGCAAGAGGCTAAAGAGAATAATCAATTTGGAAGTGTAACAAAAAGTTATTAGACAACAAGGTACAGTAGAAAATCAGTGAATGATAGTGAAATTTGGGCATGTCACACTCACACATTGCAGGTACACTGTCTGGCTAAGTACAGACACCAGTGAACTGTAAAATGGTTTGCACACCATCTAAACCGAATAAAGTCCAGATTTACAGAACAGCTCCCAGGTGTTAAGTGGCACAGACCTGCACATACTGCAGTTATTTTTTCCGTCTGCTTCCTGATTTAATGGTTTGGTAAATTGCATTTTTAAAATTTATTATTTTCTTTTTTGACTTGTTGTGGTACTTGTCATTTGATAAAACAATATACAGGAACAGTCAAAACTAACGGTGGACACACCTTCTTATTCAATGTTTTTTCTTCATTTTAATTTTTTAAACATTGTATATTAATACTAAAGACACTGAAATTATGACAGAACAAATGTGTTAAATGTGTCTGTCAAAAATGTGTTTTATATACACACATATATAAAATATAAAATATATTTTATAAAATATATAAAACATTTAATACATTTTATTCTTCAAAGTGGCGCCACCTTTTGCTTTGATAACAGCTGTGTACACTTTTGACATTCTATCAGTTAGCCTCATGAGGTAGTCAATGGGAATGGTTTTTCAACAATCTTGAAAAAATTCCCAGAGGTGTAGAGAACATTCCTATTACAAAAATTCAACTGGATTTATTGTAGAGGCAAGGTCATCTGCTTTAGCACTCCATCACTCTCCTTTTTAGACAAATAGTTCTTACAGGTATGTTTCGGGTCATTGTCCTGTTGGAAAACAAACAATGGTCCCATGAATTGCAAACCAAATGGGATGGCATGTTGCTTCAAAATGCTGTGGTAGCCATGCTTGTTAAGTGTGCCCTATATTTAAAAAGCCACCAATGGTGTCACCAGTAAAGCACCCTCATACCATCACATCTTCTCCTTCATGGTTCACAGTGAGAACCACACATTCAGGAACCATCTATTCACCCTATCTACATCTTAAAAAAACATGGTGGTTAGAACCAAACATCTCACATTTGGACTCATTAGATCAAAGAAAAGATTTTCATTGATCTACTGTTCATTTCTTGTGTTTCCTAGCTTGTTCTTCTTCTAAAGTAATGGATTCTTGGCTGCAATGCAACGATGAAGGACAGACTCACACAGTCTAGTCTAAACAGTGGATGTTGAAATATGTCTGCCACTTGAACTATGAGAAGCTTTTATGGGAGCTTCAATCTGAGGTGCTGTAAACCTGCAGTTTCTGAGGCTGGTCATTCTAATAAACTTATTCTCTGTAGCAGAGGTAGCTCTTGGTCTTCCCTTTCCTGGAGAAAGCCTTTTTCATCAAACTGTTTGGCGGTTTTAATGACTGCACTTGGAGATACAGTTAAGGTTCTTGAGATTTTTCATATTGACTGTAGTTCAATGATACTCTTTTTTTTCTTTACTTAACTATTTCCTGCCATGAAGTGGATTTGTTAAGTAGTTACAGTAGCACTAATAGGGCTATTGACTCGTACGCCTGCTTCCTCTGCTCAAGATAACTGATGGTCTAAAGAACATTAAGAAGGCAAGGCATGACAAGGCATGCCTGTGAACTGAAGACCATTCCAGGTACCTACCTTGCCATGCCATGAGTGTGCCAAGCTGTCATCAAAGCTAAATGTAGCTAATTTGGATATTCTAAAATATACAACATATTCTGTTTGTGTTACTACATAATTCTTTTATAGTTTAGATGTATTAAATAATGCATTGAGTATTACATGTACAATGTTAAAAAGACTGAAGTAGAAGGTGTGTCCAAACACTGGTAGCGTATGTGCATTTACTACTATCACCAGTTGGATCTCTGGTGGACCTGTGGCTTGCAAACTAGAATAAGTCATTTTAAGCATATACGTCACTTCAGAGATAAAAATTTATAATTTATG
Organism: Clariallabes teugelsi; assembly: GCA_030014215.1. NCBI lineage: Eukaryota > Metazoa > Chordata > Actinopteri > Siluriformes > Clariidae > Clariallabes > Clariallabes teugelsi. Next base: position 25,615,481 of record JAQMYG010000036.1, on the reverse strand, counting down.
CTATCAATAAATGTTGTTTTGCTATCCATTGCTATCCCAATGTCATGTAATCAATGTGGCCCGACACCATTGCATCAAAGTAATTCTAGCTTTTAAAAATGACCTAATACCAATGGTGTCTCACCTTGATAATGCTGCCAAATAGATGTTCCCGTACCATTTTGACATCCAAAATTTCCTGCTGGGAAAGAGGTAAGAGAGAAACCTGCAATTTTGACCTCACCCACTGCTATAAAAATGACCTTGGTAATTAGAAACATGCTTTTAGCACAAAATGAAAAAGGAATGAAGCCAAAAAAAGGTAATTTAGCATTTATGCTCCAAATACATGTCTGCAACAACACAAAACATCCAACCACATAGTTGATCATACTTGGTTTAGAATTCTGATTGAAGAATGGAACAGACACAACAGCTTCCTGCAGACAGCAGGTGTATTTCATGGCATGCATCTCTTAGTATTGACATGTTACTTCTCTGTTTAATTTAACTGCAACATGGTGTTTGCACAGCATCCCACCTGCATCCCATCAGATCTCACACACTTACAGTATGCAGTTGGTTTATTTTTGTGCCTGTCATTGTGCACATTTACTAGCATAACAGTAGACCAGTGATAAGCATGTAATGCTTTTTGCCACAGCAACTGGAGTCTGAGTACTGCTCAAGTACTTGGGGTGAGCTTAATTCTTTTATTGGCATAGTCTTCAAATAGCTCCAAAAATCTGGTGCATCATTTATTCTAGCTTATTTATAGAGCTTCATAAAAATATAATTTTGAATAATATATATTTTTAGTTATTTAATTTGGAATAATCACTGTGTCACTGTGACAATTTAACATCTGTATAAAAATAAGTGTCATGAACTATCAAAAATACTTCATAATTTTTTTTGTGTATTCTCTATATTTATTTATTTAATGTATAACTATTATGTTTTAATATACGCAAAATGTTTCCAATTAAAAGGTTGCAGTGCAGACCTCTATATCAGTTAATATTCAGTTATTCTAAATTATATCATCTGTAGAAATAACTGAATTGTTAGTAGCAGCTGAGAGAGCGTTTGCAGTCTTGAAGCTCATTTTTATGATATAACCACAATTCTCATGTGGCTGAAAAGCTGAGGGTTGTGTACACTTTGATCTCTGGCATCATTGATGATGACCTTAATGTAGACCATGAGTGGCTGATGAGTTTTTCTGTGCTGTGTAACTGCTTTATTTGTATGACTAAATAGTGGAGAGCCATAACCTTGATCTCCTACAGTATAATAATGCTGGAATATTACTTTGAGTAGGTAAAATGACTAAAAGCGTCTCTCAATAACTCAGTAACCCAACCTTTAAAAGCTTATGAAATTTTTAATTGCATTAATCAAACTTTGAATCAATAGTCTTTTATCAACAACAGTCACATTTAGTATCGTTTGTTATTTGGTCACTGTGACTTTATAAAGCATTCCTCAAACATTGCCTAGTTAAAAGCTCCATGCCTTGCCAAGCATTATTCTTACACCTATCACAATATGTACAGTATACAGTATGTCTGCATTGAGTTGTTCTTATAAAGTATATTACTGAAAAAAGAAGAGTGTAAAAGAGAGTGACAACATATCAGATTGTTAAAAAAAATGTCACGGATAAATGAAACACCATAAAAAGATTAGTGATCTACTCTACCTGATGCATCTTTTCAAGGACTACATTGTCCTATTAATTTCCGAAAATTGTTCCAAATTCAGAAGCTGTGGAGTGTGCTTTTATTAAGATGTTGCTTCCAAGTTTTGCTAGTCTTTTACTACCCAGTTCAAGACAAAAAGTAAGAAGTGCTCCAAAAACTTATTGCTTCATGTGCATAGACTACAGGTTAGTCCTAGAAAGCTAAGAATTAGCCAAGAATTAATGGATTACACTGCAAAACAATAATATTTGGACTTCCACTCAATCTGACAAAATATTTCCTTTTAGAAGTTTTTTAACTTGTGTACTTTTAGCAAAAACCTTATTATGTAAGCACAATGCTTTTTTGTGTAGCATGACGTGTAAAGCAAAACTACAGTATGAGGTGGGCAAAACAGCGAAAGACAGGCCATAGACAATGAATATTCAAACTTTGAAAGGTTATACTTCAAAAGTCCACAAATCTGCACTATAAAGTAAAACTGACAGCCCAAAGATTGGAATATGTGGAACAATGCATTCGAGGCACTTCAACACAGTACATCAATCGACTCGGTGTAACTTCACATCATTCAGGTAGACTGTTCCTGGGGAGCCACTGAAAGTTTGGACTGAGGTCATACTTGTGTTTATATTTAACACTGTGTATATCAAAAAGCCCATGGACACTGCAAACTCTTCTGATAAATTACCTTTGATGCTTAGGCCAGACATTGACCTATTGTAAACATTTTGGAGAAGGTATATGATCTTTGGTGGAATTCCTTCTGCCTGGAGTGCTTTCCATAATGCAGGGCACTGAATACTGTCAAATGCTGAAGCAAAGTCAATAAACATGACCACATCGTAGACACTTTTTTAGCAGCTACTGCAGGGTGAATATTTAGTCATAGCACCCCGGTCCAGGTGAATACACGCTTGCTTCTCACTCCTTTTCTCCTCTCACTGTTTTTTTTTTTTTTTTTAATCTTTTCTAAAGTGCTCGCATGAATGCTTTCCCTACAATCTATAGCAAGCTAATCCCATGGCAATTATTGCATTTTGTGCTGTCGCCTTTCTTGAAAATTGGTACTATTACGGCCTGCTTCCCTGCATTTGGTATGTGTTCTGAATGCCGGATCAACCATAGTTGTCATCACCACCAAGGTGGCAGAAGTGCTGATGATGCATTGCTTATGTTTGCAATATTCATGATTCAATGTGAACTAAGCATTTTGTAGTGTTTGTGATGTTGTGATGTCATAATCTTCATTACTTTTTGGGCAACAATTAACAGTTGTTAATCATTCCAATTTTCTTGTAGTACCACACAACCAACAAATTATTGATACTAAATTGTAGATTTACTCTGATTCGTTTCATGAAAACTGTGGGAAATGTATTTATAGTGTTTTGCAAAAAAAAAAAAAAAAAAAAACTCGCATGATATGACATCAATTTTGACATACTATTTTGACATTTGTGGCCATAAAATTAAATACATATATAAATAAAAACAGCAACATAAAAAGATCACTTGGAGATTCCGGGAGATGTCTGTGTGGTATTGTGTTCCTTTCTAAACAAGAATTGTTGAATCAAAAATTCATGACATGACATGTCGTTAAGTGACATGACATGACATGACATGACATAATTAATACTAACAGTGATTCACATTTGCTTTTGGTGATTGTTGATAAATGCATTCAAAAAGAAACATGGCTGAAGTAGTTCTAGTGGTTCATGGTGTCAACTACATACAGTACAAAGGCCATTTGTGCCATTTTGCCCTCCAATATATCACCAATTAGTTACTCTTTAACAGTGTATGCCTAATATATACCAGACTGAATGTTTTATCCATACCACAGAGTCAGTGTGGAGGGAAAAATAGAGTTTTACAATTTAAATACTCAAAAATGCCACAAAACACAAACTAAATTCTTTACTAATCTTAATTAGGCTGCAATGCTCATGACATGAACACAGCACTTACAGAACTTTATTTATTTCATGTTATTTATCTCTGATTCCTGTCTGAAATACTACATCAGCAATTCCATACATTGAAATCCATATAGGATTTTCAAGGCTTTCACTAAAATATGATTTGCCCAGAAGCAGACATACATGCTTTGAGAACTCCCTAGAGGGGGCTGTCAAACAGAATACGAATTTGCATCATAGGCTGGACTGCTGGGGTTGCAAAAAAAAATAAAAAATAGCTGTGTGGAAGTCAACAAGAAAAGAAAATGAAAGTGGACCTTAAATGATTTGTGCAAATCCATAAGCATGTATGGGTGGATGCGTGTATGAAAAAAGACAGGCTGCTGGTCTGTTGATGGGTCACAGTGTGTAGTTTGAACTTTTAGTTAACTAAATTGTTTAGTGTTAACTGGTAAAAAAAAAAAAAAAAAAAATCAAACACCAAAAACATCTGGTTAGTACAGAATTCCTTGCGGTTCCTAGCACCACAGTAGTTGCAAGAACCTTCTTAGCTGCAATTTTAGCAAACAGCACAGTGTTTTAACATACAGCTCAAGCCTTTCATCATGATGATACTAAAATATTGTGGGTTGATGTATCCTATTAAAGGTAGGAAAATACCTGACGTTTTTTTTGGCAGGGGGTGGAGACTCATATCGACTATGTACTCAGCCTGTTATATAACCAAAAAGTTTAAGACACGACAGAGATGGCCACACACACACACACACACACACACACACACACACACACACACACACAAAGATTCTTGGTTTTGCATGCATGAAAAAAGAAGCAGGTACAACAAAGTCTGTGGCTGGTTCTGCAGGATGTTCAGTAAAACTTAGCAGTTTATTTCTTTATAAAATGCATACATTGTACCTGAGACTGTATTTTAAGCCAAGGGAAGTCATACCAATTATTTACTTTGAGTCATTAAATGCTGTTTACTGCTTTTCATAATGTTTTTTGAATGTAGAAACATTTTTTTGAATACAGCAGTGATTTGCATGTGACTAAGACTTTTGTACAGTACTGTATGTAAATATACTAGCCTTAGTAGCAGGCTCCTGGTTTACTGGTGGAATGGCATTGTCTTACTTATCAAAATAATAATAAAAAAAAAAATAATAAATAAAGATTACAAATACATTACAAAAAGTATTTCACTTGAGAAATTTGTTTTAAAAAATGATTTAACCCAGTGGTTTAACCCATTAGGTGTATCCCAGCTAATTGTTTTACAGAATAACAGAACATAGATATGAGAGTAAAACCTACCTTTATTTATCTATATAATACCCAGCTATACTAATTTCACTAGTGTTACTAGTAATACTTACAACACCGAGAAATATGTGACATGAGATGCATGTGTGAAGCTGTTGTGTTGGTCCCAATCTCTGTTTGGAATCCTGAAACTTAAGGGACCATGGATGTAAACATTGAAGTTAATTGGCATAAAAGGTCCGAATAAAGGCTAAAATTTAATTGTTTTGTGGCTGTTTGCAGTGTTGTATTTGTGTTCTTGTCTCAATGTAATTTTATAAAAGCCATTCTAACTTAAAAAGCAACATTATCATCATGACATTGTCCCAGAGTTGAGTGTCCTCACAAAGTCATAACAACCAAATTACAATGGTGATCCAACGTCAGGATTCATGCTAGTCATGTAATGTCATTTTATCAAAGTAATTCTAACCCGATTGTCTCACATTAATAATAAATGTAATGCTTGTTGTGACAGCAATATGCATGTTTAATTATGCCATTTGGGATGATTTGAGCTGGAGGATGGAAGAAAATAAAAACAAGATTGAAAGGCAGTTCATCTGCAATTAGAACACAGTTTCTTACACAGTCTTAGTTTACTTAGAGCAAACCCTTTTTCTATGAACTGTGGTCGCAACTTAAATCATTAGCTACTGCCCTCTAATGTCTTCTCTCATCCCCTATCTTTTTTCACAGGAGTAACATTTCATGCCGAGAAGACTTTATGGAGTGGGTCAAATCTCCCATCATCAATACTATTTGCAAAGTACTGTGTTGAAGCATATTTGTGAAAAGCTCCCCCGAAGGAAAACACGTGGTAGTGAGAGCAAGTGGACTCTGGCAAAAGCCACTGGACTCTTATGGCTCTTGATGCACTGACGCCAGCCTCACTCCACTTCTTGCAAAGCTCTCAATGCTCTTAAGGCTCTGGTCACCCCTACTGCTTGTGCACCTTTTCCTAATATGCTTTTCTCTTTTAGTCAACTGTTTATAATATGCGTCAATATAGCACCTTCTGTGGCTTACTCTCCTTGTGGAGGGTGTTGATGATCGTCAATTGTACAACTGTCAAATCAGCAGTCTTCCTCATGCAAGGACTGAACTAGACAAAGAGATAAATGGTAATATGCAAATAGTAATATACTTAAACTTTTTAAATATTCTAATATTTATAGACTTTCATGAGCTGTAATTCATAATCAACAAAAATTTAAAAATGAATTTAAAAAAGCCTTGAAGTATTTCAGTTAACTTGTAATGAAGCTAAACTATATGAGAGTTTCAGATTTGAAATTAAATTACAAAAGGATATTAGCTCTTTCACAATAATATAATTTTTTAAATTTCACTAGTATGGGTCACTGCACAAGTCAATCTTAGCACATTGGAACAAGAAAAGAACTAGCATACAAAACATTTTAAAAGAACCCTGAAATGTCAGTTCACCTTCCATGATCAACCCCCTCCTCTACCAGCTCCAGTTTCACTTCAGTAGTTGAAGAAAGTGCTCTTTCATAGTATAGGTATGTACCATTTGTGCATCAATTTGTGCATTGTCTGACTTGTGTGGTCCTATAAAGTTATAATATTGTCCAGACATCCCAATAGAGAACAATTTGTAGCTGGAAAGACCCAGACATAGCAAATACAGCAGCTTCCAACGGCAGTGCATTTATCTCATGTCGCTTGTACACAAAGCAATATTATTCCTGTCCTTGATTTTCCTTTGAAAATATGATAATAAAATATCATAAATAAAACAGTAAATGCATCAGTGATCCGAAATGGAGGAAAATCAGTGTTAGTGGTAGTTGGAACAAAGGCAAAAGAAAGGGTCCAAGTTGGAAGTGAAACAGAAGGTTACACAACAGTAACAACATGGTTTTGGCACATCAGTCAAATTGTACAATGTCTCATTTTACAGAATGTATCACAGATATTAACCAGCTCATACCTGGTGTTCATAACTGCTGTGATAACTCCAACAGAGTGTAATTGTCAGGTTAGGTCCTGAGCACTGCAGATCTGAAACATCCGACAAGAGCTGGACTTTTGGAGTTGCTCCACAGCATTCATCCACTCATCTAGCCATCAAAATTTGGCCCTTGTCTAAGTTGCTGAAATCCCTAAGCTTGCCCAACATATCAACTTCAGTGACAAAATGTTCACTTGCTGCCTCATATATCGCAACCATTTCCAGGTGCCATTGTAATGAGATATTGTAACTGTATCTACTGGCAATTGTCGAATTGTGATGGGTGACATGATGGGTCAGAGCATCTACAAAACTGCAGCTCTTGTGAGATGTTCCTGGCCTGCAGTGGTCAGGACCTACCAAAAGTGGTCCAAGAAAGGAAAACCAATGAATCAGCAACAAGGTCATGGGTGGCCAAGGGTGATTAATGTCCAAGGGCAGTGAAGGCTAGCCTGTGTAGTCTGTTCCAATAGAACAGTCACTATAGCTCAAGTTTTTGAAAAGGTTAATTCTGTTTCCCATTCAAAAGTGTCAGAACACACAAAGCATGTCTGTTTTGTTGGCAAAAGAAGGGACCTACTTAATATTAGGTGGATTGTCATAATTTTTTTTGGTTGATCAGTGTATACACAAAGACAGACACATACACATGTACATGTGTATATGAACTACAGTGAAATAGAACTGTCACTCTGGTTTCGATTTTTTTTTCTTCTTGTATTTCTGGGGACCCAAGTTCTAGGATGGAAAACACCCTGGTGGTTTAGGCTATGCCCACTTGCATAGATTAAAAAGGTTTAAATTGTACAGATAGAGATATTTATATTTCTAAACAGATACTGTATAGTGCATGCAGTATAGTAATATCGCTTTGGGTTACACCCTCTGGTTTAGACACATTTTGAATAAAAATGAAAACATGAGAGAGACCACACAGTTTAAGACAGAACAGCCAGACTTGCTGATGTTAACTTTTTATACACAACAGGTTTTATGATGTTCTAACTAGGGATGCACCGATACCGATACCGGTATCGGGTATCGGCCTCGATACCACATTTTCTAAAGTACTCGTACTCGTT
>JAQMYG010000036.1:25582587-25601833 GCA_030014215.1 Clariallabes teugelsi | reverse complement strand
GTGTTCTCTGCACCACTCCTTTGCTCTCTCTTGGTAGGTCGTACAGGACATAGAGCTATGTTGTGTTGGGCTCCCCCGCAATAGAAGCACAACTGCTCCCTCCGGCGGCGGTTCATTTCCCCTGCAGCTGTCCTTGCTCCTCCGATTTGCATAGGTTCATATTGTGATGAGGTTGGGATTTCAATGGCCTCACCGGAGTATGATTTTCTCGACATCAGAGTGTCAAGTTTAATGGTCAAATCGATAAGCTCGTCCAAGGAAATATTGTCATCTCTACATGCTAGTTCCTTTAAAATTCGGGGGTTTAATCCTCGGCGAAAGGCTCCTTTCAACGCGGGTTCGTTCCACTCGCTGCCCGCGGCCAGAGTGCGGAAGTTCAGAGCGTATTCTGCCACGCTCTGTTTTCCTTGCTGCATGTTGAGCAAGTGCTCACTTACTTCCTTCCCTTCCGGTGAGTGATCGAATACTCTCTTAAACATATTCAGGAAGTGTTCAAATGAATTCGTGTTTTCATCACCCTTGTTCCAAACCGCGGTTGCCCATTTCAAGGCTTTGCCGGCGAGCATGTTAATGAATTGTGCGATCTTTCCTCTTTCGGTGACGTTGTCTTGACCAGCGAAATATAACGAACATTGCAGAATGAAGCCTTGGCACTCACTTGGATCTCCGGCGTATTTCTCCGGGCGAGCTACCAGGATAGGATTTGGAGCAGCGGTGATTGGTGGTATGGGGATCGGAGAAGCCGCGCTAGCTGATATCTTGTTGGTAAGTTGGTCCACCATCTGTTGCATTCGTTCGAAGTTCTGCTGGAGTTGTATCAGTTCCATTCGTACTTGTGCAATATCCGATCGGAGCTCGTTCAGAACTCTGGCATGGCCCATCAGGGCTTCTCGAACGTTTACATCTCCTGCTGCGTCCATGGGGGCGAAGTATTCTGTTACGAATCAGACGGAGAGACGCAGGTGCAGTTAAGATATTTATTGATCAGAGTCAGTAAGAGCAGAACAGACAAACCAAGAGGGGTAATCCAGAATCGGGAGTCGATAAAACAGGCAAGGGTCAGGCGATGTACGTCAGGCATAAACTGGATCAGGCTAAACTCAGAAACACAAAACACAAGCAAGGTCAGTATCGGAAAACAGGTACACAATCACGGCTTGGTAACGACACTGGAGGTTAATCGCAGGGAGCGTATACTTCGCAACGACCGGAAGTGAGAGAGTCTCCTTTATTAGTTCCGTGATTGGTTTCAGGTGTTAGTATTCAGGTGAGTAGCGGCGTTGGTATTGGGAGTTGTAGTTCTTTGTAGTTCTGACAGTTCCGGTGAATATTGAATGAGTTGAAAGCCTGTGCTTTGAAATTTGATGGCTAACTTGTTGCCAACTTGCAGAAGAGATGCATCTGTCTGTGGGAACTGTACACACAATCATTCACAAGCACCACTTGTACGTATAAGAACTTGGCTGGGAGTTATTGCCACAGGCCCTGTACAGTCCTGACCTCGGTCCAAGTGATTTCCACATGTTTCCATTAAAGGAGTTTCTAGGAGGCCAGCATTTCAGTTCAGCAGGCAGTCCATTTATCCAGTGCCAGTGTAGTGAAAAAAACTTTGTCTTGATGGCAAGGTTCAGTGAAAAGCTGGGATACATGCAATATTGTAGCAGGGGATTATATAGAGAAATTAAAGTACTGTAGTTTTTACTCAGTCAAGTCCTAGTTTGACTTGAAGGCCCCTCATATATGGAACAAATGGTATATCTGTGTGGTCTGCTGAAATTAAATTGAATTACTTTTTTTTAACTAGAATTTAGCATCATATATACCAAGCTAATATTACTTTGTAGACTATTACATAGTTTAAAGGAAATTCAACATGGGAGTTTGAAATCACTTAAGGATCAAAAATAACCTCAAATCTGACACCATAATGTACTTGTGCTGTCAATGAGGACTTCTGTAACAGAGCTGTTGCCCCAAAAGGTGATGATGGTGTATTGAAAACATTTTTGGAAAAAAAGGGTACTGACCTCCTGAGTGAGGAGGTGGGCCACAGAGAAGCACCACCCCTTGTCCCTCCCTCACAGACACCGCACTTCTCCGGTGAGTCCTGAAGTTTTCCAAATCTGAAAGAAACAAAAGTAAATGTAAGAAGAATTCACAAATTTTTAAGATAGGGGCCAAAACAGAGACTGTATAAAGGCCATATAAAAATATTAACATTGGAAACAATAAGAAAAGGGTAGGGGGAAAAAAGAAAGAAAAGCCTGTGGCAAAATATATTTGACATTAAACTGGAAAAGTACTTTTTACTTTATGGTGTGAGGTGGAGATTGATACTGTATACAGTATAAATAGTTGTGTGTTTGTCACAGTTTAGGTCTTGGTGCAGTGCGCACACATACAGAGTAAACAGCGTTTCCCCTGACTGAGAGATATATCACCACCCATGGTGTGGCTTTATTAAGAAATCCTGCTGGCACAGCCACTAACTAACCTAAAATGGATATAAATGGGTAAACACTTTGGCCTGTCAGGATGTATTGCAATTCATTCACATATAATCCTGTCTGAAGAATATTATATGTTATTTTCAGTGTTGATTTAATGTCTAATACGAGGGCTCGTGACACAGAAATGCTAACATTGAATAAAAACTCTAAATGAACAACTTGCTTAAGAAGAACGGTGAGTGTTTTATGACAGTCTGATATCAGTGGTATAACTAAGAGCTTTGTTAGTCATCTTTTTCAACAATATTTTTTTGGGTTTTAATTGAGATGATCATTTAGATGATCATTTAAATGATCATCTAAATAAACTTAATTAATTTGTTGATAACATTTACATTTAGGCATTTGGCAGATGCTCTTATCCAGAGTGACTTACAAAAGTGCTTTGTAGTTTACATCACTGGATACATACTTACACTGAGTTATTGGGTTACCAGCCAAACTCTGCTGGGAAGCTTTTTTTTTTTTTTTTAGGGGATGGATTAGCCCAAGTACTGAAGAAACATGTCTTAAGTGAGACAAAAATGAGATACTATGAAATACCTATAAATTGCAACTTTCTTAGATTATTTATGAAAAATAAATAAGGAAACAAATTGGACAAGCGGGAGTATTAAGGCTTAACTAGTTTTCTTTTCTGTTTTGAGTTGTTCTTTGTTTTTCTTGTGCCACATCTTTGCAAACTTTCACAAATGAAAGTGACTTACAACCAAAGATTCCTTATAGATGAGAAATGGTCTAGTTATTCATAAATGTTTCACTGGGTAATAAAAACAGCAGAATAAATGGCATTACAAAAGGATAAAGTTAACTTAATACTATCTCAAGAGCTACAGATGATGGATAGACCTTGACCATCATAGTTTTATCAAATAGACATATTTTTAATACGGTCCTTTTCTGCATGTCAGTACACGAACTAAAGTCTCATTGACCTGGGATAGCTGCATTGGCTGTCCAAGACATAAAAGATATCAGTAAGTAGCTAATTGTTTACTTTGTTGCAGCAAGCCACAAATTTTAATCCAAGAATTCAAGTCAAGAATTGAATCACTGCTGTAAAAAAAAAAAAAAAAAAAAAAAAAAAGCCTCAAGCTTTTGCATCTATGACATCTATGATCTATGACAGTCCAAACTCTCAAACATAAAAATGAAACTCTTTTTCATCTACCACAGTTTTATGGCATTCAACAGACTGATTAAATGAAGGTGAAATCAATAACAACCCCCAAGCAGGCGAGCATGCTTGGAATCCACTGTACCTCCATGACAGCAGTATTTTGCCAAGCATAAGTCACACATCAATGGGTTTAATGGCTCCCCTATTTATCAGCTCCCTTATGTGCTTTATTCATCGCTGGTTTGCTGTCAACCATTACAAAGCCATTTCAAAAGGCCTTTAGAAGCTGAAATTACCTTTACCACTGAAACTCATTTTTTCAGCTACTCATGGAAAAAGAAACCTTGTTGATGTTATTTTTTCCTGTAAATTTTGTCCTTCACAACTTCGATGAAAGTAATTCTTAGAGGTAGACATTTGGCAAGTACGGATGCCCTCTGATGTCAAAGTTGGAATGTTTATTCTAGTGTTAAGTCCAGTGTTTTTTGGGATTCAGTGAGCAAACATGAAGGTACAATCATGAAATAAAATGGATGAAAAAATGACTTGATGTTTGTGGTAAAAACATTTAGTCACATATCATACTGTCCTTGGCCAAGAAAAAAAAAAAGACAGAAAAAGTGATTCCCTTTTAGTTCTTTCTCTCATAAAAAAAAAAAAAAACTTAAATAAAAATTAAATAATAATAACAATAAAAGTCACATGTACTATACATTACAGTATTAGTGATTTATTATTATTATTTTTTTAAGATTTAGGCAGCCATAATACAACACTCTTGTTGAAGAGAGGGTTAAGAGCCTTGCTCAAGAGCCCAACTGTGGTGGCTGGGGCTTGACCCCCTGGACTTCTCACCAATAACCCAGAACCTTAACCGCTGAGCCATGACTTAAATTTCTGTTTTGTGCTGGTAGGACTGTAACATTTTCTACACTGAACGAAGTTGTTTATATGTTGTTGATCTACTAAGCATACAAGAAAAATAAAATAATTAATATAGGCGTGGTGGTGTATTTACACAGGTTTTTACTGTGGCTTTGCACCGCCAGGGTCAAAGGTTTGATTCTTTGTGCCTGTGTGCGTCGAGTTTGCAAGCTCTCCCCAAGCATGATGGGTTTTCTCTGGGTACTCCTCCCACAGTCCAAATACATGCTGGGTTGTATAATTGGCATTTTCAATTTGTATGACTATCGATGGATTGGCACCCTGTCCAGGTTGTCCCCCGTCTTGTGCCTAAGTCTATGTCCCATGGGATAGGCTCCAGGCCTCCCATAACCTTGTATGAGATAAGCTGTATAAAGAAATAGTGGGTAAGTGAGTTACTAATGTAATGTTTTGGCTTAAAAATTCCTTAGCATCCTTCTACTGATTAGTACGTGCACTTATACATAGCTCTACAGCAGCAGTAAAAATGAAAGGACTGTGTATAAAAAAGTGTAATATTATTGATAAACACATTGTATTAAATCACATCATGATTGCTCCATTGTAGATCCACTGTGATAGTATTCAGAGGTAAAATATGTGAATTGTGCCACACTTCACATTATTATGGGCATGATATACAGTAGTACCTACTGTACTGTACCACTAGCACTTAAATAACATCAGGTGAAAAAGAAAAAACAACTACACAGTGTTGCAGTATGTCGTTGGGCCTTTTTGGAATCAATCAGTTGTAACAAATACTACAGTTCCAAGAAATGATGTTTTGCCCATAGAGGCAATGTTATGGGATCCCACTAACTTTGATTACTAATAACAATGTGTGTGTTTTAAAAAAAAAAAAAATAGAAACAATGTAAGGAACTTATAAAAGAACATAAAAAGGAAAAAAACCCTCTAAGAGAGAAAGAAAATACAGTCTTTCCTATCTACTCACACAAGGGGTTTCTGCAAAAAGAAATGTTCATTGGTCAAAGTCACTAAGATCTGAAATCTAAAAACATTTATCTGTGACTATATTGTTGTATGCATTACATGGCTGCTAAATTATTGCCTGATTATATATTTGCATAAATGGGACCAATGGAATGGTCAACAAGTGGTCAAGGATTTGAAAATGTAATGTGTGTAAGGAGTCTGGCCATGTGTGAGGCTCCTGGCTTGGATTTTAATTCCCTTCTATCCTTGGCCACTAGAACTTTAAAACTTTTACATTCTTCAGATTCTTCAATTAAATTGTCCATAGGTGTTAATTTGTTTTTAGATATGTTGACTGTGAAGACGATGATATTTAATTTAGAAAACAATTCCCACAAGGTAGAAGTATTTCACTGTAGCCAGTCCAAATACCTTTGCGTTAACTTCAGTGACTCTTCCCTCTAAGGGTACAGCTGTATCTAAGCCATTTCAAGCCATTTTTCTTTTTTACACTGTATTCTGCTCTTGGCTGGCTCTGCTTCAGGGCCAGATTTAAATACATAATTACAGAGATCACTGATTTATTAAGAGTTATTTATGAAGGTCAGCTAATGTCTGTTATATTGGCCACAAGAACTCTACTAAGACGCTTTGCTTCAATTATTTCATAAAACATAAATCCCTCTTTAACCCTGTAGCCACTTTGATTTAACAAGAATCTTAGGTCATTAAGAAAAGCCATTTTTCTATCATTAATATAGGAGTATGCATTAAGGCCACCTCACTCTGCATTAAGTGCTTTCTTTTTAAAACTTCAACTGCTGTTCTCTAAAATGCACTATAAATTACCTGGATTGATTAAACTTCATTGAACTTAATTACATACTGTCACACTTCTTTAACCCCTTGACATGTAATGAGGTTTTCAATCTCAATGCCTGCATATGCTTTGAATTCCAGGAAAGCCCTTCTAGGATTTGACTGTTCTTAGACACCGTTTTACTGCTTTCATGCATCAACTGACTATGCACAAAGTCATGTTCAATCAGTAAGTGATAAGCAGACCATGAAGTGACACTTTTCTTGTAGGACTGTTGTCCAAGGTAGTAACATAGAAAAATTATTCTTTGCTCTTGTTCACTTTTTTTCAAACTGGATTTGAACCAGTGGCATAACTAATATGGATAATAGCAACATTGTCTTCATGCCTTGAATATTACACAAAGCTTATATCTCTTATGTGCTGCACAATATGCTAAAAGTGATCATTATAAAAAGGATGTGAGGATCTTAGAATATGTGGAATTGGACCTGAAAATTACAGATTATTTTTCACAATGCTGTCAGTGCAAAATGTTAGTCCCATATACCTAGATGTTTGGACATTTTTGTAAATACTACCAAGCCCAGCCTACCCAGACTGAGATATACTGTGCATGTCTCTGTGTGTGTGAGTGCAGTACTGTACAAAAGTTTTAGGCAGGTGTGAAAAAAGCTGAAAGTGAGAATGCTTTAAAAAAAAATTATTGGGCATATCTCAATCTCAAAAAATATTGAAAATCATATCTCAATATTTCAGCATAGAAAAGAACCAGGAGTCCTGAAAATTATGGCCCCCACAGAGCCCTGTTCTCACCATCATCATGCCTCAGGGATTTGAGGCTGTATACGTCCACAAAATATCTGTGGTTAGTTTAGCCTGTGGCACTGCTGAGGTGTTACTGAAAACCAGACTGCTTTGATATCAGACTTGTCTGTATTGTTGAGTTTCTGAGGTGTTTCTTATCTTCCTCTTAACAATATCCTATAGATTCTCTATGAGCTTCAGGTTAACATTAGTTATCGAAATTCTGGCAATGTGGGCTGGTGCTAAGTTACCTGCTGCAAAAGTAAATTGACATCTACATAAAGCTTCTTAGCATACACAAGCATGACATGCCATAAAAACTCAAAATAAAATCTACAGAATTATAAAAGTAACTTATGATTAGTGCAGAACACATAAAGATGGTTTTTTGGAATTTTTGTCTGTCTGTCTCTTTGTGCATACATTACATTGATGTATTTGGTCAAGCTAACATATAGGCTTTGTTTCAATCGGCCCATGGGAAGACAAGATAGGCTACCTTGAAATTTAAATGGAAAACGCCCTAATATAATAAATAAATCGACCTTGAAAAAATCATTAGTTAATCTAAAAATTTAACAGATGCCATTGTACATTTTTTTATATTTAGTTATATCTTTCACTTGGATGTGAAAAGTTGCATGTAGTAAATACAGGCGATGAAAAAAAACTGTGTTGGTCTTTATTTCAGGCTGCAAAGCAACAAAATGTGATTATTTTTAAGGTTGGTAATTCTTTTCTATACCCTCTGTGTGTCTGTGTACATGTGTGTGTGTACACACACAGTCACAATCAATCCTGTTTCCTCTGTGCCATGATCTGTTCCTATGCTGTCAGGCTAAACTCAACCCCAGACCTTTGATCGGACCTTTCTCAGAGCTGACAGGCGGGTTTTTTCAATAAAGAAGTTGCTAATGTCACACTTTCGTGGGCAAGGCATTCAATGCCTTGTTGACTGGGACAGTTACGGACCCAATGAAAGAAATTGCGTTCCATTGAAATTCATACTGGACTCATTCCTAATATTTAAGTTCCACAGACTTCACCCAGAGGCACTTGCTAAAATCCCTGGCGGTGTCCGTTGATGGAGGGGTTGTGTCACGTTCCGTGCTGTTTACTTTACACCTGCTCCCACTCATCTCATCAGCACTTCCAGCATAAAAGGGCGATTCAAACTTTCTTTCCTTGCTGGATTATTGTGTTTCTTTGGAGATCAATTCTCTTGTGTTTCCTTGAGTGTTTCCTCAGATGACCTGGTACTGATCTGGAAATCCACTCTTGATCTTTGCTCTCATTTCACCTTAGATCTTTCTGTTGGGCAATGTTTCCGTCTCTCTGGCTTGACCTTGGACATTTAAAGGACATACAAGGCTGCCTCAGGTTACTGTGTTTTTATTGGATTACGGACTTTCAACTCTGGCATGTTAATTGAATTGACAAGATTGTTTAATGCACTGTTTCTCTATTGGATTTACTGATTTACGAGCTTGTCCTCTTTAAGGATTAATGAGGCTGTTTACCGGTTCATGCTCTGCTTTAGGTTTTCCTCAATTCCATAAGTCCTTACATTTTGGAACAAATATAGTTTTTTTTGCCATTTGTCCTCTGTACACCATGACATTGAATTTGAATCGAAACACTTAAGATGTGGGCAACGTCGACTTTCAGCTATGACTCAAGGAGTTTGACAAAAGTGGGCAAGGTTTTTGAGCGACTGAACCAGTGACAGTCACTGATGCATGTGGGGGGCAAAGGCTGGCCCATATATTCTGATGTGTGAGAGAGAGAGCATATAACAGCACTGGGATGTTTGACTATATAGATCACTCCCTGTTCTAACAATTGTTATTTACTGTACACAGCTTAAACAATACGTCACCTCCTTAGTAATTGCTTATAAGTTGTTCTGAATTGTCTCTAAATGATCTGTGTTTTGTTCATGATTAACACGAGCAACAAAACTAACTAGCTTCTAACAAGCCTGAATCCTAAAACCCTCTTTTAGGAGGGTTTTTTGTTTTTAAAGAGATTGTACACCTCAGCAAATAAGCTACTCATTTTACACTATTTAGTATTTTTAGGAACACTGGAACTAATTAGGAACACTGGAACCCAGGAAGTTAGCTGATATTCTAAATTGGAATGATAGGAATGATTTATAAAGTAAATCTCGTATGTTTCTCAGGACTGCCCACTACTCAACTTCTACCCCTAAGAATTTCAAACGAACTGCCAGTTGAACGCTTAACACTAGTTCCACCAGTTTCAGAAGGATATGTGTTGGCGGAGCAAAATAACGGGTTAAATAAACAAACATCATAATCTGTTGATAATAAAGGGTGCTTGTAGATCTTTTGTTAAAAATAACTTGGTCTGTGAGTGTTTTGCTAGATGAGCAAAATTTTGTAATCAATTTTAACTCGATAAACAAGCGAGGTTTTGAAATACGAGTAGTACGCATGCACTTTGTCTGCTGAGCGTCACATGACCATTTACGCCATTTGGCAGACACCCTTATCCAGAGCGACTTACATATTGATCTCATTATACTTAATCACTGAGCCACCCCTGATCACAACTGAGCCAATGGTGCTTTTCCATCTCACGCTACAGGATTGTGGGTAATTGTCTCCCACATCCGAGTGCGTCACTCATATAGTCAACATCCGCGCGCGAATGTACTGTTTACTATAGCATTGTGACCATGTGTGTGTGCGCAAATAAAGCATTTTTTAAATTTTGTATCCAAGTGTAGTTACTGTTCTTTAGTAACTGTACTACTTGTGAAGAAAAAGGTTAAAAAGGCTGTAGCGGTACGGGAGATGCATCTGTTTAACGACAATGCAATGTCACATTTCCGCAACAATTCCTCAAAAGGAAGAAAAAGCAAGTGTCATTAGATAGGTTCTTTGTTAAAGAAGTTTGCAGACAGAGCAGCGATTCCGTTCGTGTGTGTGTGTGTGTGTATGTACAGTATATGTGTGTGTGTTTGTGCATGTGTGTGAAAGTCGTTCTACACAGCAGCTCTCCCTCCTCCTCCTTCTTCTCTCATCTTACTCAAGCTACGATTCCTTTCAAATGTAAAGTGCAGGTTAAATTGTTTTATTTTTACTTTTTTGTATTCATTATTTTTATATAAATATTTTGGGCTGTGGAACAAATCTTGGTTATTTCTTATGAGGAAATTATTTGATATATGAGTGCTTTGATATACAAGCACACTTCTGGAACAAATTATGCCTGCAAGCCAAGGTTTTACTGTATAGATCACCCAATATAACCCTTGAGGTGATAGGTGTGATTGTGGCTCATCTGTCATTTGTGTGTTAACGTTTCCATGCTTCCACATTCCTTATATGGCAATATGTCATATGGTTTAAAGCAGCCCCTCTTTGTCTTCTTGGATATCCATAGAGAATGTGAATGTCTCATGCCTGGACTTGACATGTACAGTGGGTATAGAAAAGAATTACCTCTTCACACTTTAATCTAAAATTAAGTGGCAAATGAAATCAGCAGCATGATTTTGTTTTTGTTTTTTTGGATACAAAGCCATGTGCACAATTTGCGTAAATATAAGCTTCCAACAAAAACACTACGAAGCCTTTTATGTCCTTTCACGCATGATTTATAGATTCTGCGTGTGCATTGACATCATCACGGTGCATGCCATAGAAATCTAGGTATGTGCATTTGTGTGTTTTACTACTATGTTTATTGCGGGCGGTGACGTCACAAGCGTGCAACATTATGTGTGCACAAATTACACAACCATGCTTTTCCAACTAAAACTCTAAAATGCACTGCGCATACTGATCACATGATCTACAGATTCATGGAGTGCACACCCTCGAGATCTAGATTATGTGTGCATGCTACCATTCACGCTTCTCGTGTGAGGTGATGTCATGAATATGAGATTTGTCTTCTCATGCTTTCTCTGATGCTCCGTTAGTTACTAATTCATAGCATCTTGTTCTCTGCTTTCTCTATCACTGTCTTTTGCATTTTCTGTCTTACTCTGGCTCTCTCTTACTCTGTGTGTGTGTACACACACACACACACGCGCACATAGTGCATAAATAAATTATCCTCACATAAACGGTGGAGTTTACATGCGGCTGCTTACAAAAGAAATTCAACGGCGCAATGCGCTTTGTCGGTGACACTTGAGCTTTAGATTGCCCGTGTTCATGTGTTGTGTGTATAGTTGTGCTTTTCTCTTAATTTAGTCCTCATAATGAACATTTTATAAGAATATCTTGATTTTTTTTTTTCTTTCCCTGCTTCATCGTTTGCTGTTCATTTGTTTGTCTGTCTGGTCATTGGTGACATAACACAGCTAACGCACTATTTATAAAAATGAGTATAATCTCATGAACTAACTGACATAGATGGTTCACATATATTTTTTGTTTTTTGAAAGTATTTTTTGTTATTTTTTTTCAAAACTTTTTGTAAAGTTGTGCAAAAAAATAGTAAAAATCTGTGTTTAATTGACAGTTGTGGCAATTAAAGGGTTAAAAGAATCACATTTACTTGCTTTGCAGTATGAAATAAAAACAGGCACAGTTTATATTTTATTCAGCTGTATCACTTGTAACATCCAAGTGAAAGATTTGTTAACACACCAGCATGTCAGCATGTCTTTTGCTTCAGTTACAGCCTTTACCCTGTTGGGATATGTCTCTACTAACTTTGCCCATCTAGACTTTGCAATATTTTCTTTGCAGAACTGCTCAAGTTGAGATAAATTTTAAGGACTGGTCTTCAAGTCATTCCGCAGATTTTTAATAAGGTTTAAATCTGGGCTCTGATTAGGCCATGCAACGACATTCACCTTTTTCTTCTTCAACCACTTTGTGGTTAGTTTTGTCTGCTTTGAGTCATTGTCATGTTGACAGCAGATTTTCCTCAAGAATCTGACAATATATTGCCCCATCCATTTTCCTTCTAACCTGACAATTGCTCCTGTCCCTGCTGCAGAGAAACACTCCCATAACAGGATATTACCACCTCCATGCTTTACTGGTGAAATGGTGTTATTTGGACAGTGAGATGTATTGAACTTCTGGCAGACATATCCCCAGTCGTGACGGCATGCATTTCTTGCAATCCTCTCATTCAAGCCACATTTGCAGAGAATTCGTGATATTGTTGTCACATATACACAACAACCACTCTGTCAAAATCCCTGCAACTGCTTCAGAGTTGCTGTAGGCCTCTTGGTAGCCTCTCTGACCAGTTTCCTTCTGGCTCTTTCATCCATTTTCGAGCAACATCCTGATCCAGGGAGGGTCTGTGTTGTACCAAATATCATCCAATTCTTTATAATAGACTGTGCTGAAAATTTTTACTGTTTTGAAATTGTTTTTTGTATCCATCTCCTGACTTTATGCCAGAGATCTTTTGACAATGCCTTGCCACCCATAGTTGATTGTTTGCTTCCGTTGCATTACCAGGGACTGAAATGCTTTTGTAACCCACTGAGGAATGAAGGGGTTAAAATTATTTTGAAGTATGACAGTGTAATGTAGATGGCATGCATTTATATATACTGTCTGACATGACAGGTGTTGTTTGTAAAAAGTTTATGCTATTCTGTTATACAGGTTATGTTATATTATGTTTAAAATGTATGTATGTATCACATTTAGAAGTGTAAGTAAGAGAGTGTAGTGCATGCACTTGGAATTGGCCAATCAGAGCAGAGCAATGGAAAAGACTGAGTAAGACTCCGTGCGAATAGGAAGCTGCTCATTTCTCTGCGCTAATGGAGTGACACCGAACTCTGTTGAGGAAAAAGCGTAACGAGCGTTTTCTGTAAGATAAATAGTGCCTGTTCATACTTTTCAAGGGGAAGGGATACAAAGAGGTGGAGACAATCTAAACAAAGCATAGTGTTTTGTACAGGAATTAGCCTGGTAACGAAAGTTCCCCAGCCCTGATCTCATCAACATAACAGTGCCTTTCGAATGCATATGTGCTAATCTAATGAGTCTGACAGTATCGCCCAGACCTTCACATTATCAGAGACAAAGGCACAGACTGGCCTTGAGATTAGCATTCACATTTACCTTGGGACCCCACCCAGTGGTCAGGAAGTACATAAAGACAAAAGGTCTCAGACACCTGGGCTACCAGACTTGATCTTCTTAGAATGTCATCATCTTTACCTCAAAATGTAAAACCCAATTTATATAACTCTGAATAACTCTTTCAGTTTATATACTATTACGTTGGAACCTAGATTTATAATTTTATAAATTTGTAATCCTACAGTTTCCCCTTTGAGAGTTCTAATAACTCTCACAAAACAAATTTAGACAGTTAATTGTTGTAACTTGTGATTGTTACAGGCACATAGCACTTGTTCTATTGTTGATTGTAGTGATGAATGCCATGATGACATGTAAACAAACATCTAGCTACTGTATAGTCTGTGAAGTTCTATTGGGTATTAGTCTTTTCTGGTTGGAGCTGTCATTTCTTCTTGATGGGCATGGGTTATTTGTTGAATGAAACACTTGATATAGTGGACGCATAGATAGTACACCAGTAGGAAAAACAACAGCAGAATTGCTATTTCCTTGATCCACAGCCAGGGTTTCCCTAACATGTTTCCAAACCATGAAGAATTATCTTCAGCCATCTGGTATAATTTTGTTGAAAGATCCAGAATGTCTTGTTGGATTTTGTTCAAGTACTGAAATCTTGATCATGTTGATGGATGACTGAAGTTCTAATATTTGATTCTCTGCGTTGTGTATTTATTTAGTTTTTTATCTTCTGTGACAATTGGCTTGGTAGTGGGTCTAGTTGTCGGTTAGAGGTCGTGGCTTCCTTTGCAGGTGAGGAGGTCAGTGTGTTTGAGTCTCGAAACAGCCATCAAGTGGTATCTGCACAGACTAAGAAAGAAAACAACAGACGACAGAGCAGTATCTGTTGTAAAAAAAACTTGCAAACACTAGGGTTGTATCCTCTGTTCGATCTGTGTCTTCTATTGTTCCTTCTTTCCCTATTTCTTAATACCTGTGACACCTAAAGAACAGTGAGGTAAGGATGGACTAGCCTATGAGGGAGTCTTCACCACAGGGTTTGGCCTCCGATGCCTGTTGCATTTGGTTCTTCCCTGGGCTCCTCACTGTGTGTCCTATCCTATCCCTGTAGGTGGGGGAACAACTTTACAGTGTGACACATAAGTCCAGGTTTTCCTTCCCTGACACAACACTGCAGCTGCTGTAATCAACATCACTTGATGTGGTCCATGCCACTTAGGCTCTAATGGCTTGTTTCTAATGATTTTATCATGACCCACTGACCTGGGATGATTGTGTGTCCACCTTCTGATGTAGTCTGCCAACACGATTCAACTCTCTCTTTGGCACTTTGTACTGCCTTTGTGAGGTTTTCACAGTAAGCGATCAAGGCATCTGAAGCAATGTGTACATCAGCATTTCTAAGATCAATCACACCTGGCATTTGCATTGGGCGTCCAGTAATAATCTCATGAGAGCTCAGTCCTACTGATCTGTTTGGTGATGCTCTCTTATTACACAGTACCCCCGGCAGCGCTTCGACCCATGGTACTCCTTCCTGATGCATTTTGCTTAGCCTGGTTTCGATTGTTCTGTTTGCTCGTTCAACCTGTCCTGATGCTTGTGGCCTGTATGGGCAGTGAAGATTCCACTTAATCTTCAACATTTTAGATACTTCCTTGACTAACTGTCCTGGGTAATCCCCATTCTACTTCACTTGGAATGAAATCAGTAACAAGACATTTAGCAGTATGTGCAGATGTAGCACGCCCTGTTGGATAAGCTTCTACCCATCTTGAGAAATTGTCTATTATTACCAAGACGTCAGTTTTTTCTTTACAAGGAGGTAACGATATGTAATCAACTTGCAGGTGATGAAATGGTTCTGGTGGAGCTGGGGTATGTGTTGCTGCTGTAGTTACTGCTGCCACATCATTATTTTTCTGACATGTAACGCATTTCTTGACTGTTTCGATGGCTACATTTCTGGATTTGTTGAGCCAAATATGGCAGCATTAATTCAGGAGCGACATACTCTGCTCCAACAGCCGTGTGGCTCCTTTGTCTAACCATGTCCATGCTTCATATAGGGGGACATCTTTGTACAGATCAATGACTGATTCAGGAGGCATAATCAATCTTCTGTGGTCTTCTGTGATGTACTACCTGAACACATCTGTACAGTTGCATAGAAACAAGCCTGTTTAGCAGCTACATCAGCAAGAGCATTACCTTTAGCTTCCGTAGTATTAGTTGCTAAAGTAGTAAAAGTTGATCAAACATTAGATCTTTTACTAATCCAGCATGCTTAATAGGGGATCCAGCAGAAGTTAGAAACTGTCTACTTTGCCAAATGACACCAAAATCATGAATTACTCCAAAAGCATACCTGGAATTAGTGTAAATATTTGCAACTGATCCTGAAGCTAGCGTGCATGCTCTAGTTAAGGCTACTACTTCTGTGGCTTGACCTGAAAAATGAGCTGGAAGACGACCTGAAGCTACCACTTCAGTGATGAAAGTTACTGCATAACCTGCTCGTTTGTGGCCTTCAATATTTTGAGCTGAACCATCAACAAACAATTCCAATTCTGCATTCTCTAAGGGAGTTTCTGCTACTTCACTTGTAGGTGCGTATGTAAGTGTAATACAGTCGTGAGTCATTTCTCCTTCATCCATTTCAACTTCAGTCATTGCAGACATCATACATGTGGATGGGTTTGTAACTGATGCACGCTGTAAAACAATGTTCGGGGCTGTGAGGGTCGTTAACCAATTTCTCCAACGAGAGGAGGTGACAGAAGTGACTTTTGCTTGATTCATTAGTGCAGACACTGCATAAGGAACTGTAAATTCTGTACGTGTATCAAGCAAAAAGTCAATTTCTGTCTCTTGTATGCTACCTTTAGCAAAAGTTCTTTGGTCATTGTGATGGATTACAGGGGTAAGGTAGCTACTCACAGCGACAACGATTAGTTTTTTTTCCTGTTCGTCTTGTGCTCTTAGAAGAGCCTGAGCAAGCTGTCCTAAAGTTTGAGTAGAGAATGGCAGAACTACTTTAGGGTTGTAGGCAGGCTGAGAAGGAGCAGAATTATGCATAGTATTTCTTCTACCATGTTGCAACTTCTTCCAACACTCTTTCTCCTAATGTCCTGAATTTCCACAGTAGTTACATTTGCCTTCTCTTTTAGGCCATCTATTGTCTTGGTTTGTTTTGCTAAACATAGCTGCTGCTACTCTCACTTTTGCCTTAACATGAGCATCCCTTTCCCATGTAGCTAACCTGTCGAGGTTGCTTCTGAGAGTCATGCTAGACCAAGTTAGATCTAGAAATTGCAATGCTTTTCTGTACTCGGCTGCAAGGCTATCTGACCAGAAGCGGACTAGGGGTCCCTTGTCATCTAGCACACTTTCAGAATCATCAACTATTCCACTGTAAGTTACAGCAGACTGACAAAACCTTTCAGAGTATTCATTTACAGATTCTTTTTGCTTTTGGACACAGTTAGTAATTCTAGACCAGTCTATCTTGGGTCCCATGATATCTTTTAGAATTTTCAAAACACCTTCTCTCAAATCACCTTTACTATTTTTGTGTCTCTCACTGGTATTATTACTGGATTATTTGTAACATCAGCTGTGTGACTTCTAATGACATGCTGATTGTAGAGACGCATTTTGTAGAGACGCATTTTGCTGATCAAAGCTCTTTTAAATTCAGAAAAATTAGTGCATGCTGAGGGTAAGCTCTGAGATAGTCTCTCTATATCCTTAGCTCCTAGTGGTTTAGCAACAGTTTGTACTTGGACAACAGAAGAGTTAGGAGTAACACTTTCAATTCCCTCAATCCTCTGAGATCTCTTTCTACCACCAAATACCTTCACTGAATTTACAGGCACATCAGTTGCTGATTGGGTGGCTACATAGGTTTCAAAGAAAGCTTGTAAGTAGGGATAATCATTATCAGTCAGACTAACTTCATCCACATCAGTTCTTGCTGAAGCTTTGTTGCGGTTCAATTTCTTAGTCAAAAAGAATACTCTAGCACAGAGCTCCTTGATCTGTTCCTCTAGCTCTGAGATACGCGGAGACTGTTGCGTAGCTAGTGCTAAAACAAATTATTTATGGCAGCAGATAATACCTTTCACATTGTTCTTGCGAATACATGCTCTTAATACCTTTTTACACTCATCTACAGACCAAGTCTTGTCTGGATGGATCTCATACTTCTGAGTTAGTTCTTGTCTCACTTTCTCAGTAACTATTAGGTTTATTTGCACTCCTAACAGTGATTTGAATCACTATCAGACCACGAAGCAGTCGCAAGACCACCCTTTTCAGTTGTGGGGATCAGTCTAGCATTCTTCCTAAACATTTTGTGAATGTGTTTGTTACCACACAATCAAAATACTAAAACTTCTTTGATCAACAGAGGTGTGTCACTCTTGTTGTTTCTGGATTCAGGTGAGGAACTCTATCCGGGTCACGGCATCAAAACTGTTGGGAACTTTTTCCTTTGCCGAATCAGAGACCAGGAGACGTTCATTGAGAACTCACCGTGCATCGCTGTAGTCATCAAGTCTGACTAAAACTCTGGACTGGGGAGTTTATACTTTTCAAGGGGGAGGGATACAAAGAGGTGGAGGCAATCTAAACAAAGCATAGTGTAGTACAGGAATCAGCCTAGTAACCGAAGTTCCCCAGCCCTGATCTCATCAGCATAACAGTGCCTTTCAAATGCATAGGTGCTAATCTAATCAGCCTGAGAGCATCGCCCAGACCTTCAAATTATCATAGAGACAAAGGCACAGGCTGGCCTTGAAATTAGAAATTAGCATTCACATTTACCTTGGGACTCCACCCAGTGGTCAGGAAGTACATAAAGACAAAAGGTTAATGTCTCAGACACCTGGGCTACCAGACTTGATCTTCTTAGAATGTCATCATCTTTAAATTTGTAATCCTACATAACCAAAAGTTTACTGTGTAAAAGAGCTGATATCCGGAAACGGAGTCGCGAGTTTCTTTTCCTTTTCACCGCACGAACTAAACTAGTTCACGGCGTGTTTGACTACATCGCGGTTAGTGCCACGCTAATCCGAAAAGATTGTGCCAGCAAGACTCGCATGTGGCAGTTCGTGACTTACTCGAATGACAGATGGAGCGAGGAAAACAAGTTGTTTTCTACTATGTTTTTTCGTATGGACTATAAACAAGCGAGGAGAATTGCGTAGAGGAGCGAGTGAGTACATGGAGAATTGACCATTTTGTTCGAGTTCTACAAAACGTAGTGAGTCACCATTTTATTTTGTGTTGCGCCACTGGCGTGAAGTTGCCATTTTAGCTTTGAGGCCTCACCGCTCACGAGCAACGATTAAGGTCTGCAACTAAAACTTTAAGAGTTCAATGAAATGGAGTGCCGGCTTAGTTTAAACCTAAAAAAGGGCCCATAGTTAGTCTAATAAGTTTGACTGAGAAACTATTTATGTTTTATTTGCATATTGAGATGAATTGAGTAATATTGAGAAATAAGCCAAATTGATATTTTATTTTCTGTGGGGATAACAAATAACAATGCTTTCATATATACATTTTATTAGTTTTAATTGAATTAATTTATGTTTTATAATCACTTATCTGGCCATTTATATTTTTATTAAGAATACAATTATTCGAAAGATGAGTGGCAAACTTTTGTGATGTGTGTGTTTAATATATTTTGAGTATTGCATTTAAGGTTAATTGTACATTGGAGTAGCTAGATAGCTAATAGTTAGCAGTCACCTAAGAACTCAAAATTAGTATAACTTTTACGCCCCTTTATAGGGTCTAATACTAGGTCAAGGGGGCGTTACACTTTTTTTTAATGCTGAGCTAATCAAAGTACAGTCAAGTACAGTGGAACCTTGGATTACAAGCATAATTCGTTACAGAAGAGGGCTTGTAATTTTAAACACTCGTAAACCAAAGCAAATTTTCCCATAAGAAATAATGGAAACTCAAATTATTTGTTCCACAGCCCAAAAAATAAATACATAAAAATAATGAATACAAAATATAAAGTAAAAATAAAACAAATTAACCTGCA
>JAQMYG010000036.1:25567841-25579607 GCA_030014215.1 Clariallabes teugelsi | reverse complement strand
TATATATTAACAGTTAATGATTTGCAGAAGAACCAGCACAGTACATCTCTGATTTTTTCCTGCTAAAAATAGTGGGATAAAGAGCTTCTAGTCAGTCAGCCTGCAAATATATAAGTTGAAATTAATTTGCACTACATTTCATGATTGTCTGTATTCCCACACCCACCATCATACTCCCCCTAAATTCTCCTGCATTAAGTGACTGAATTATAAAATAGCCTATTTCACAACATCATCATCATTAATTAAGTTATAGTAGAAGTAATAAAGGAGATGGATGGTAGGCAGGCTAAGATGTTCATGACAACAATCTGCTCCCATGTAAGGTCAGGAGTCTGGGTAATTGATGGATTTATCTACCAGTTTTCTTTGTGTGACAGTAGATCACTTTGGTATCCTTTACAACTTGAGAATATAAAAAGACATATAAAAAGCACATAAGCATAAAAATACCACTAAGCACAAAGGGGTGTGGACCACTAACAACATTTGCATGTAGGGGATGCCAACAAATAAACCAAAGACCACAATTTCAGAAACAGTTCAACCGATTCATTTAAATAAGCTCTAGCTACTGTACCCTCACAGTAGTGTCTGAGCTTCATCAAGCACCATTTAAACTGCAAGTGTAGTTGTGAGTTCTGTGTGTGTGTATTTTAACCATGCACATTATTAACAAGTTAAACTGCATCCAAGAAAAAGCATCTAATACATGCTGCAAATTATGGTTATGGGTTATGGAGTCATGCTTTGGTGTTGTTTTGAGCCCAGAGAAGTTCTTAGAATGATTAATGACACAGTGAATTCACAAAAGTCTATCTTATATTACAAAATAAAACTCAATTCCAAAAGAAAAAACAATTTCATTTTTATGAAAGCTGCCAGTAATTCTAGAGCTGACTATGAATTAGTTGGAAGTGGATGCAGGAATGCACAATGGAATCTGAGGAGGCTTCCAGTCATTCACTGTCAATGCTGTCAGTGCTGTCAAGTAAGACTGCAGGGCCAATTACACAATAAAATCCCCAGTGATGTTTAACACTTTCAGAGTTTATGTCCAACTAGACCGATATAAACACTGTACGGTGTTAATTCAACACTGGGAATTTTGTACAACAAGTGCATCCCTCCCTGGACTAGAAAAAAGGCCAAAGTAATTATTAAGCATTATTCTTTGTATGGCTTCATATGGTATTAATTAAATAATGAATTGATAAATTGATTAACATATGTACATTTGTACATATGACCAATTGCTCAACAAAATCGCAAAATCAGAACACTCCGATTTGACAAATGCATTTCAATAACAACATAGATAGCAGGGATAAAACATTTCTCATCTATGGTTTGGTGCATCACAAAACGTTGTTTCAGAACAGTATTATAGAACTTCATGCACGTCTAATTTTAATTATTGGTTTTAACCTAGGCTATGTATTGATTATAGATTATCTTAATTTGATTTTGGCTGCCTGTTCTGACACATGTAGGAGATGATGTTTAATAGATTTACGCCTATAAACTATTTTAGTTTTACAGTTGCATCCTGCCGCATCCGCTACATGAAACAGATTGATTGCTTGACTGTTTAAACTGATAAAAAAAATCTGACTTCCTCCTTCGATAGAAAAAAGAAATGGGCGGGAGTATTTCCACATAGTTGCATGTACCATCACTTTCACTCCATCTCCAGAAGGTCCAAGACTGAGAAAGGAGAAAAGGGGGATAGAGAAAGGAAGGATAAATTATGTGACCTACATGCAAAGGTAAGGCTGGCCTTGCGGCTTACGATGGTCCCAAGTGAATTGAAGGCAAAGCACTGGTAGATCCCAGAGTCTTGGTCTTTGTTCAGCTGAGTGATACGGAGGTTTCCACCAAAAAGGGTGTATCGTGAATCAAATGTTGGATCAATCCTGGTGCCATTGAGCTTCCACCTAGACGAAAATGACCAAATAACATTATGGCATCGTATGTACACAGTGGGGGTAACAAAGTATCTGTACAGTATTTAAGTATGTCTCTCTAATTATTACTGCATCAAAAAGAAAATGGACAAAGGAGACTAGACTATACATTGCTTTGGGCCTTATTTTAGAATCTGAATAGTGGAAATATTCAGTGCACATTATCTAACATCACTGCTTCATTAACACCATTTTCATCTACCTTTCAATATAAAAACAATAAGTTTTAGACATTATGAAAATTGTCATAGTTGTGGGTATAAAGTGTAATAATAATAATAATAATAATAATAATAAATAATAACAATAATAAAATAATAATAATTAAAAAACAATACATAAATTAAAACTTAAAACTGAACAAAAGAAATACACAATCTTATTCAGTCTGCCAAAGTCATTTAATGCCTCTACTCCTACTGTACATTCCATACAATTTAAGACATGTATAAAGACTTTTTAAGGATCTGCAGAGACCCTGTGAAGATTTTTGCTAATAAAAAAAATTAAACACATAGGTTCTTGACATTTCTTTTAAAGCACATTTTCATTTTCAGTAATTGAGATCATTTTCATTCAGTCATTCAGATCATTTTCAGAATGCATTAATTTATCAGAATATATTGTGAATATATTATCAGATTGCTGACATCCAACCACTGAATCAGAATTTGACTGGGTCGCAATAAAGAGTCCAACCTGTACTCATCCATCTCACTTGAAACTCACTCAAACCACATAAAAAATGACTTAATCACAGTGGAGGGGCAATTAAAACTAATAGGTGCAACAAGCATTTGGCAAGCCTGAGCTATAGAGGGCTAGGTGATCACTGAACAAATTTGCCTGATCACTGAAGGATATAATTCAGTCATGATGGCAGCCTATTCTTCTCTTCCCTTATTAAAGTAAATGAAATGCAAAAAAAAAACAATATTGCTAAATTCCATGCTGTTCTTGCTCAGGATCGAAGCCATCATTCGTAGGCATCTATTTCTAAACTTCATATTATTGTAAATCTTTTTCATCTTTTTTCAAGTGTTCAGAAGGTTAACAGAAATCATAGTGGAGGGAAAATTAATGGTTTAATTATAAATGAACCAAAATGTTTTATTTCTGATGATGGGCTAGGATGGCAATGATTTAAATATTAGGCACAACTAAATAGAATTTTCCTTTTAGGATTTGTTGTTGATAATTTCCATATATCTCCTTGATCATGTGATATTTGTCAAAACAACTAAGTATTTGCTTTTTGCTGTTTGTTCAGGCACTAGTACTGAGATGCATTACATTTTCCTAAACAAATCAAGAGGCAAGCCATTTGCACATGCTCAAAATTGTTTGTGCGAAATTGTCCTCTTCTTAAAAAAAAGCAACATAAAATCTAAATTCTCAGTTTTCTTAAAATAATATAATACCACATCACATTTTTATTTTGTGATTAAAAAGCGGTACAATAGAATGTATAGACACATATTTTGCAATTCCTCTTATAAATACATTTTATGGGAAAACGTATTTGGCCAAACCTGCAATGACATTGTTTCCAAATGCATATTCTTCAGTATGGAGTTTGCACCCTTTTGCAGCCTTCCATCCTCTTGGAAGGCTGTCCACAACATCTGTTTTTGTGGGAAATCGTGCCCATTCATAAATGCCCGAGCATTTATGAGGTCAGGCACGAATGTTGGACGAGACAGCCTGGTTCACAATCTGCCTTCAGTTCATCCAAAAGGTGCTCAATTTGGTTGAGATCAGGGGTCTGTGCAGGCCAGTCAGGCTCTTCCAGACTAAACTCATCAAACCATGTCTTTACAGTCCTTGCTTTGTGCACTGGAGCACAGTCATGTTAGAATAGAAAAGGGCCCTACCCAAACTGTTGCCCCAAATTGCTGCTATCTATTTTTGGAAGCATAGCATTGTCCAGGATGTCATAGTATGCTGAAGCATTAACTTTGCCCTTCACTCAAGATTTGTGCAGCCCTAGTCTCTACAGTACTTCATTTTATTGAAAAAAAAAAAGAAAGAAAGAAAATGAAAGTGAATAAAAATGATTGCAAACCAAAGACTAAGCTCATATGCGAAAGGTAATTACAATTAATTAAATATTCTCCACTATTCTGGTAATGATAAAATTTCCCTGTCTTTTCAGGGTTTTTTTTTTTGTTTGCACTTCTGACACAATTTTCCCACTTGGGTGGGTGTTACAGTGCCTACAGAGAATCACCATAACAGGATATTATCACCTCCATGCTTTACTGTAGGAATGGTGTTAAGGAATGGTGTTGGATGGTGAGCTATATTGGTTTTTTTGCCAGAAATATCATTTGGTGTTGTGGCCAATTAATTCAAATATAATTCAAATAATCCTGACCACCTACGTTTTTGAAAAGCTCAGTCGTCACTGGATGTGTCCTTTCTTGAGGAATGGCTTTTTTCTTATAACCCACTCATACAAGCCACACTTATAGAGAATTTGTGATATTGTTGTCAGATGCACACAATAACCACTCTTTTTCATTAATTCCTGCATCTGTAGGCCGCTTGGTAGCCTTTCTGACCAGTTTCCTCCTGGCTCTTTCATGCAGTTTGAAGTGACGTCCTGATCCAGGGAGGGTCTGTGTTGTACCAAATACCTTCAATTTCTTAATGAAAGACTTTACTGTTCTTCTAGGCAGTGATAAAGGCTTTGAATTTTTATGGTATCCATCTCCTGACTTGTGCCTGTGGACAACTTTAACCCGGAGATCTTTTGACAGTGCCTTGCCACACATAGCTGATTGTTTGCTTCAATTGCATTACAAGGGACTGAAATGCTTCAGCTTTTCATGCTGAGCTAATCAGAATGACCACAGCTGATTTCAGTTGAAAGTCCAATGGCTTTGTGTGTGATTAAGAAGGTGATAAGCTTGACCTGATTAAGCTTACAAGTCATTTTTTAAAAAGGGTGATACTTTTCCAAGTACTTTTTTCTGACATTTTGGTATTATGTCTTTCACTTGTTAAAATGTTGCACTGAGTAAATACAGCTAAATGAAACAAAAACTCTGTCTTCATTTGAATCTGAAAGCAACAAAATGTTAAGAGGGGAGGTGGGTGATTCTCTTCTATACCCACTGTAGGTGCAGATTCAATTAAAATTGTAATTCTATAAGTATCGTGATTTTATAAATATCCTGATCTGACATTAAATAATTTTCCCTATTTTGTTACAATTCTAAACCTTTAAAAGGTAAAATGTTTAATTATTAATTAAAAGTAGCCCATTCATTATAACATTAGTTTGCTCACTTAAAAACCAGGGGCAGCAGTTAAACTTGACAGTGAGCCAGTGGGTTAAGTGGCTGCGAGCACATGGGCGCATGTGGCTTCTAATGCGGGCACACAGGGCTTCTAACTAATGCGTTTTCTGACTAATTAGCACTTGTGGTGTTTTGAGACTCTTATATGTGTAATGACTGGTTTAAGGTTTACAATTCGCTCACAGACTGTGGAGAAAAAGGCAAATTGGAGGATTTTAACTTGCAAAGTTTTTTGATAATGTAACGCCATAAAAACACGTTTGTGTTGAGGCGCTCATAAATTTCTGCGCTCGGTATAGAATTATTTATATCTAAGACTGATTGGCCGATCAACGGTCATGGCCAATCAAATTGAACACCAATTCAGGTCACTGTCAAATCAACTGTTAATCTCTATTATAAATGTAAAAATATATTTTTTTAAATCTATTTTGGAGTCAGTGTGGCGATATATGATTCGCAAACACATATATACTGTATAATTATATCATATATTTCAGAGCAAGATATGATGGTCTGATGAGTACAGTTTGACCATTTCCGTGATGGGTTCATTAGGGTAAGAAGAGAAGTGCAGGAAATTATGCATCCATCATGCATAGAGGCAGTGTTATTCAATTCAATTCAATTCAATTTTATTTGTATAGCGCTTTTAGCAATTGTCATTGCCTCAAAGCAGCTTTACACAATCAAAAGAATTATTTAAGTTTGTATGGAATGTGAATGTGTATGAATCAAAATGGTAAGTTTGTCCCTGGTGAGCAAGCCAAGGGCGACAGTGGCAAGGAAAAACTCCCTGAGATGGTAATAGGAAGAAACCCTGAGAGGAACCAGACTCAACAGGGAACCCATCCTCATTTGGGTGAAACAATAAGCAGGAAATTATATGCATTAGCAGGAACAGTGTTACTGTTTGGGTTTGCTTCAGTTTGTGAGGTATATAGGCTCAGCAACATTATGTGGCAATAAACTGTGGCATCAGATGATCTGTGGGCTGTAGATGCTGTGGATGAGCAAGTAGCACATTTATTTGGTCCAACTACACAATGTGTACTTGTGAATTTAACCCAAATCTGTGTTAAGACAGATCTGACCACCTGTGCTTAACACAATGCTTGATGGCAGGATGTCCAGTGTGATGGTTCTCTTCGTCCAGCTCATATATTTGAATAACATGTTTTCACGCCAGAAATTTAAATGAAAGCAATTTAGCATTAACATCATTTCATTACAGATGCACTGACAGACAAGTTAGTACTAGTGTCAGTACAATGGTATTGAAAAGAAAAGAGAGAGAGAGACAGAGAGAGAGAGAGAGAGAGAGAGAGAGAGAGAGAGAAGCCAAACAAAAGACAAAGACTATCTATGGGTACATTCTGACAACTGTTCATTATTTTTAAATTAACCAGTTACTCATCTTAATTATGTTGAATATATTTCTTAATATCTTTAACTAGAACACTTGTGGTGGATTATAGATTTATAATTCCATCAAACAAGGTGGTAAATTTTATGAAACAATATGTGTATTGCTTACTAAAAGACCATCCACAGTCACATTAAACCTCACAGGTTTTGACAGACACACGATAAGAGAAGATGAGACAAAATGTAAACCACAGACACTGTAAACCACAAAGTATCTCTAAGAGCAGAGCAGAAACCATACTAACTGTTAATTATTTAAGATTATTTTTGACTAATATCTTTGTGATAAAATGATATTAATAGATAAATTATATTAAATATACACTTGTCTAATAAACATTAAATAGACATTCTTATGTTTTTACACTAAACCACAAAGTAAGGGGATTGCATCAGAACACCATTCAAGCAGGAAAATTGAGAGATGAGAAGATTACTAATGTAAGATGATAGGATGGGCAGGGCTTCCAGAGGGTTAATTCATTTTGAAGGGTTCAAATACAACACTACTGTCAGTCATTCTAGCTTAACATGACGATTGGTTGTCATGACTGCTTTTGGTGGGGGGAAAGACTGTTCTTTTGAGTATTTGTAAGCATAACTCATGGCAGCATACACCAGTATGCAAAAGGCACAAAGGTTGGTATGCTTGCAGTGTCAACAGCTCTATCAGATTGGGACACAGGTGGTGTAATAAGAGAAGATGCATATTAGACCTCCTTAGCACTGTTGCAAAAAGATAATGATACATGCTTTTTAGATGTATTGTATTTGAGGCATAACAAGTAAAGTTAATCAGAATAATCAGCATCATGCAACTTGCAATTTAATTATTTTACCCGTTGATCACATTTAATGTCTGGCTCTGGAGACAGTCAACATTTCATCTTAAAATTCATTTGTTTACCATTTGTATGGCAACCTTAAGCTGGCAATATACACATGAACCAGCTGTCTTTGCACAATAGCTAAGAAACACAGGATTCATTTATCTCCAGGGTTCTATGAACTTAAATTGGCTAAGGAATGAAATGACTTTACAGCAGGGAGGGCAGGTTAGCTTTTCAGGCTAAAATGGCTAACAGCACGATAATGAGTGCAGGAGGCATAGTGCAATGGCTTGCAGTTTAATGACTTTTTAAAGTGATGGACTTGGGAGCTGCCAGGAGGAAGATGTTCACCTTGAGGCCAGGCGATTTAGCCAAGCTGGCAGGAAATGGGAAGTGGCTTATTAGATCGTCCATTAAGCTACCTCAATCCTGGGGGAGTAAAATAGACCTGTCTGTACACAGAAACCTTAGCTGCCACAATGAAGAAAACTGCAGTGATCTGTACAAGTCACAGGGTGTAGGCAGATCATATATGGCTTTTGCTAAATTAATTAGCTACTGTCAAAGTCTTAAAGAATTACATATCCACACAATCTTGTTTAATGTTTAGCAGAAAAAAAAATCTTCAGATTTTTATGTACTATTCGTCCACTTAGCTTTTTTAGTAAAACCTAGAGTTTCCGATATTTCATGCCAATAACATTTTTACACAACACCATCCTGTGTATACATAACATAAAAATACAGCATTGAAACATCACATAACTATTTTGTCTAACTAGACTAGAAGAATTGGTAATGACAGAAAAGGTATTAACCTCATTTCCTTAATAAGTAACCATGTAGTGAAAGCTTCATGTGTTTCCTTACTAAATACTGTCAGGCAATAAGTATTTGGACAGCGGCACATTTTTTGTATTTTTTTCTTCTTTACACTTTCACAATGCATCTGAATGCATTCCTCTATATGGAATTAAAGTGTTGACTTTTAGCTGTAATAGGGTTTACGGCCACGGTTCTAATGGGGTTTAACATACATAAATAAATAACATTAACCATTTTTTAAAAGTCCCTCCCTACTGAAAAGTAATAGGACAAATTAACATAATCAAGTTGATGACTTGTCTGAAATCTGCAACCTATGGACATTCCCAAATGTTGTGTTTCCACCTTTGAGATGCTTTTTTAGGACTTTATTGCAACCGCGTTCAGTTACTGACGGTTTGTACAGTAGATATTTCTTCCTTCTGGTTTGTCTGCAATAAGTGAAATGAATGCTCAACTAGTTAGAGGTCAGGTGAATGACTCAGCCTTTTAAACACAAATAAACACAACTTTTTTTAAGTGCATTTGGGCCATTATTAATCTGTATTGTGCAGCATTTGACTAAATTTGAGCAGAAAGTAGAGTTCTATATATTTCAGAATTCACCCTGCTACTCCTCAGCATCTACATTATCAATAAACATAACCATGCCCATGCCATGATACTGCCTCCACCTGTATACTGGCAGGATTATATTTTATAATATGCACAAGAACCGCCTTTACTACAGTACATATCTTTAATGTCTAGGTGCAACGGACGCACA
This sequence comes from Clariallabes teugelsi, assembly GCA_030014215.1. Lineage (NCBI taxonomy): Eukaryota > Metazoa > Chordata > Actinopteri > Siluriformes > Clariidae > Clariallabes > Clariallabes teugelsi. The sequence goes on along the minus strand of JAQMYG010000036.1, from coordinate 25,570,486 downwards.
TATGACTACTCAGTGAGTGTGTGAGTAACAGTGAGCCAGGAGCTACTGTTGTTCTTAGCAGAACTTTAAATGCATACAACAGGATGCTTTCTTTTTTCAAAAGCTTGATAAATGTTTATTAGTTTTCATTTGCTCAGTTCTAGGCTATTTATTAGCCTGATAACACACAAGATAAGCTAAATGTGAAAAAAGCTAGAAATGTGCATTGACCACCGGACTACAGTGACATAAATACAGTAGTATTAAAAAAAAAAAGTATGGCCTCCAGTTGGTTTAATAAATATTTGTGGAGTACTTTGTATCATGAGTTCTTCATGAGTGTTGCTGAGGTCACCAGTGTCCTAAACTGTTGATTTGCCCATTTAATGATTTGCCCTTTTAATACTTTCTCAATGTTTTTTTACCTTTATAAACTAAAAGGCTATACTCTTATATTGGTTTATTTTAAGTAAACTTAAAATTGAGTGGGGTAAAAACACAAACATTTTGTGAAACTGTCTATATACTTATGGACCTGACTATATTTCTTTCCTAATTCCTTTTTGACTGGCTTTGAAATTTAGTTATTATTGGTAGAAACACACACACAAAAAATCACCTGTAAATTGGTGGAGGCTGTCCTTGAGCTTCGCAACTAAACACAACCTCTTGGCTTTTCACCAAGGAGTCCACTGGGAATACGATGCTGCCAGGCTGCTTGGTGATAATGGGAGCCTGCATTACATTGTCCACTGTTGGAGAAAGAGAAATAAGAGAAATGAAATTATATGCAAATCTTATTTCCATACTGCCAGCCAATTGATGTTGTTTGACACTATCACCTAGGCAACAGTTTTAGGGAAACATTTTATGCTGATTTGCATCACAATTTGGCTAACATTGTACTCGTTACGCTGTTATGGTAAATGAGTGAGCAAACAGGTTGTAGTTGGTTGTTCTTTGTAGCATGTCACAATGTAAAGATTCCTTCAATTTAGTAGTGGTTGCTATGGCCTATTCCACAGTGTGTTATTATATTACAACACCACCAACATAATAATAATAATAATATATACTGTAAATAATTATATATTGCAATACTGTAATATAATAATAACAGTTATTATTATTATTATTATTATTATTATTAGTGGTGGTAGTAGTAGTAGTAGTAGTACAGTAGTAGTAGTAGTATAATTATTAGTAGTATTCTTTTTATTTCTTATAAGTATGAACACTGTTGACATGTAGGGCAATCTTTCCAATTTTTTTCCAGGGAAAAAAAAAAGGTTACTAGTTTAGTTGTCATAGTAATTCAATAGGGCTGCATTAGCCACCATCACCATCAGACAATCAGACTACCACAAATCACATGATCTGATCACGTGCACACACATTTTCATGTTTCTCTTTAGTCAGTGCCCATTTTTAGTTTTTACATTCCTTTTATAGTTTTACATTCCATTTATCGTGTGTGTGTGTGTGTGTGTGTGTGTGTGTGTGTCTTTTTTATTTTTTACAGTTGTCCCTGTGTAACTCCCTAAGACTCAAGAAAGGATTCTACTGTGACCGAGCTGTTGTTCTGCTAGGGAAATAACTAAAATTCCAGTTTGGTTTGGTTTGAATAAAACAATGATCCACCCCAAAAGTATGTTAATTGATTAATATACTTCATAATGCTATTCCCTTGCTGCAACTAAAAGATAACCATTAAATGATTTTGAGTAAAAACTAAAAACAAAAATAACTGTGGAACATTAGTTGTACCGCACAATATTTATTTAACCTTGCTAAGGACTTTTTGGTAAAACCCATTGTTCTTTCAATGTGAGTTGGATTTAACTGGTGCAAATGCAACATGCAAAACAAGTGCACACAAATTCTTAAGACTGGTTAGTGTGAAATGCTCCAAAGGTCATCTGGATTACACTCAAGCAGCGGGAACTCCAATTTCCATTCCAACCCTCTGAACCAGCACTGCTCACTTGAGTTCCATACAGAAAGAGTAAAAGCTTTTTAGCAGCAGGGGAGCTCAGTGCAACACTGTAATAAATTAACAGAAGGAACGTTAAAAAAAAAAAAAATAATAATAATAATAATAATATATATATATAATATATATATATATTCAATAGTTTATTGTTTTAAGATTTTGTCACCACTCTTAAAGCTTAATTTTCACAAAGAAAAGTGTCTAAACATGACACCTTTTTGATATCCCATCATTCCATTATAGTCCAAAAGATATTTGCTTCCAAGATACCTTACTGGATATAAATGTATTTTTGTTTTGTTCTCAGTACATGCCCCTAAACCCATATGCTACACTGATTTATAATTTTTAATGTAAGGATTTTAAATATCAAATGATCCAGCACAGTCAGTGTTCATATATCGACTGCTACTAAAACATATCAAATACCAGATGCAGTGGTATTTTGAAATATTGAATCATTAACCTATAAATCTAAATCATATTTCATGCAAATCCAAGGTTTATACCCTTAACACTGAGAAAGAACTTTCTAACGAAATGTATTGGATTGATAAATTATCAAAAAATATTACCCTAGACAGCACTCAAGAACCTGTACTTGGTAACTTTACTGATTCTAACATAAAATGACAAATTGTGGAAAAAAAAAAAAGAATATCATAATACAAAT
>JAQMYG010000036.1:25485847-25498684 GCA_030014215.1 Clariallabes teugelsi | reverse complement strand
TTCGGCTCAGTAGACACACAATACTTCAGACTGAAACACGACTACCCCCTACAGGTAATGAAGGGCATTTTCACAGCTTGCCGTGCGCAGCCAGCAGGCGACCTCTAGCAGCCTCCTCAGAGTCTTTATCCGCCCCAGATGACCACTGAGAGGGTTGTCGTGGGTGTACTGCAGATATTGAGGCGGCAGAGACGCTGGGATGACCAGTTGAAGGAGACTACACCCATCCTGCTTGGGGATCTGGCGGTACAGGAATTGGTTAACCACACAGTAGTGAATTTTATTAACATCAGGTTCTAACCTTGCTTCGTTCCACAGTGTACAAAGTGCTTCATCTGCCTTTTGGGCCCTCTCCATCTCCCCCTAGTCACATGGCTGCCCCCACTGTAGACCATTGCCTCTGTGCACCGCCAGATGGGCATCCGTGGTCTCTCCCTTACAGCGCCGTGACAGGGAATCAGGTACGGTGTTGCACTGCCCCTTACGGTACTGTACCACAAATTCAAATGCCTGCAGTCCCAGCATATGAGGCGTGAAGAGGGGTTCGGCTGATTAAAAACCCAGGTTAGAGCAGCATGATCAGTAATGACAGTGAATACTTTACCCTCTAGATATTGACACCATTTTTCCACTGCCCATACCACAGCTAGACACTCCTTCTCTGATGCCGAGTATTTACTTTCAGCCCCATGGAGCAACTGGGAGACATAAGCGATCACATGTTCCCCATCCTCATGGTCTTGGGTAAGCACTGCACCTAGGCCGATGTCACTGGCATCTGTCTGCACCAAAAATGGGCGGTTAAAGTCTGGGGCTGTTAAAAATGGCGTGCTCTGAAGAGCTGTTCTCTGAAGAGGCTGACTGGCATTCGGAGGTCCACACCCACTTGACTCCTTTCTTCTTCAGGGCATGTAAAGGAGCAGCACACTCTGAGAAGTGGGGGATGAACCGGTGGTACCAACCAGCCAGACCTAGGAAGCACTGTAGCTCCTTAAGGTTGCAGGGAACGGGGTAAGTTTGAATAGCTGCTACTTTGGCTTCTTCGGTTTTAATGTCTTTAGCTGATACGATATGTCCTAAGAAGGAGAGAGATGTTTGACATAAGTTAAAATTTTTTAGGTTAAGGGTGAGACCAGCAACTTCAAAGAGCGAAAACACCTGTTGGAGATGAGTGAGGTGGGTATTGATGTCCCTGGAATAAAAAACATCATCTATGTAGACGAAACAGTATTTCCCCATGGCTTCTGCTAACACGGAGGTCATTAACCTCTGAAAACTTGCTCCAGCGTTTTTCAGACCGAATGGGAGACGAATAAACTCATACTGGTTATTTTTGGTAACAAAAGTTGTTTTAGGGATGCTATCTGGGTGCATTTCCACCTGCCAATACCCACTACGCAGGTCTAGTGAGCTGAACACAGTTGCTCCATAGAGTGCCTCCAAGATCTTGTGGACCTGGAGCATAGGGAAGCCATCAAGCAGAGTTTTGCTGTTCAGGGCCCTAAAGTCCACACAGAAACAGGTCCCACCGTCCTTTTTCCCCACCAGCACCACAGGGGCGGCCCATGGCGAGGTAGATGGCCTAATGATCCCTGCTTCCAGCATTTTGGCGACCTCTTCCTCCACAATTTGCTGCTTGTATACAGGAACAGGGTACGCTTTCTTCCTAACTGGTCTCTCATCGGTGGTGTAAATATGATGGGTTATAACCGTGGTGTGGCCAAATCTGTCAGTGCATACCGTTGGCCACGCTAAAAACAGCTCCTGTAACTGATATTTGTGTCCTTCCGACAGGGTGGTTTTGCTTACCAGGTTAGAGATTATCGATTTGGTGGAATCTGATATTTGAGGCACCGGATTTGCCACATAAAGGGAAACTTGGCCATGTGTAGAGGTACAACGTGGAAAGTTTTCTCCTTCTCTAGCCGGGATGGTATAGGAACGCTGACTGAAGTTAATCTTTACCCCAGTCTCTATTAAAAAATCCAGCCCTAGCACGCAGGCGAATGCAAGATCACTGTCCTTCATGATAAAAAAAAAAAAAAAAAAACAGACCTCAGATTCTACTCCCTGCAAGAAACATTGGGCATGCACTTTACCCACTGCAACCTGCACCAAGCCATTGGCTAATGAGAATGACTGCCCCCTTGCTGACTGCCATTTTTCGGTCGGTTTCTTTATCTTCCTCCACAAGGTTTTCAGTTATGAGGGAAAAGTTGCTGCCCGTGTCGATGACAGCTATACGAGGAACGTGGTTTAGGGTGAGGTGTACCATCAGCAGAGAGGGACTAGCCTGAGTAAGGCAGAGGCTAGAAGGGTTTTTTCTCTCCTTTATCTGTTTGGGAGTTGGAACAGGGTTTTGTTTTTGCCTGAACATTTTGGCCGCATTAAAATCCCTCTCCACCAGTGTTCCAATTCGCACCAGCTCGCTTCTGGTGGTTACTGTGCTTCGCAGCAGGCTGGCAATACCAGGATTACAGTTCCACAGTGTTGCTTGCACTATTTCCCTCTCAGTCATCTCTGGTTTCCACCATAGGCACAGGGCACGATACTGAAAGGCGAAGTCCCTTATGCTCTTGTCAGGGTGCTGAATCCGTTCCCTCAGACGCTTCTCAGCTTCGACATCATGGTCCTCAGTAAGAAATGCCTTAAACAGAGCAGATTTGAATGACACCCAGCTTCTCACTCTATCTTTTTCTGCCGTCCACCAGTCCTTTGCAGTATGGAAGAGTACAGAGGGGAGTGTGGATGTAAGGCTAAATATTCTTCGCACTTCTCCACAAAGCTAATGGGGTCTTCCCGTTCAGCACCACCGAACCTGGGAAAGTCTAACTTTACAGGGGCCTTGAAGGTAGGAGAGTGTGAGCAGCTATTAGGAAAGGGGGGATGAGGAGTGAACCCCGACCAAGGGAACGGCGTGGACGTAGCAGCTGGCTGTACTCTTATCAAGGCCTTTAATTGTGAGTCTCGCCTCTTCATGAACTCTAACATGGAACGGCCTATGTCACTTAACTGCTCCTCACACTGCTTTTTTACCGTCTGACACAGTTGTTGCATCTCCGCTTGAACGTTCTCTAGTTTATGCTTTTATGTTAACATGTCTGTGTTATGATTACGTTGCAGCTCACCCACCTGATCTGACAGCTCATCCATTCGTTGGGAGAGCTTATTGTCCAGTCCCTGCAGAGCCATCTCTAGCTGGTTAAGGCAGGTTGCCAGCACCATGGAAATGAGGCTTTGATCGTCCTCGGTTTCGACGGGTGGAGGAGGTGGAGGCAGCTGTTCATCGGCGAGCGGTTGTTCTACCCTCTCGTCACCTTGTGGGCCTTCCTCATCCACCCCGGAACCTTGCTCATCATCAGTGTCTAGATAGAGGTGGCTATTGGTTTTGATAAGATCTTGGATGGGTTCACGTCTGGTTACGAAAGCGCCTGCTGAGAAGTCGTGAGCCAGCAACCCTTCCCCAGCCCTTGCTCGGCCATAATTTACCCCAATTTATTTTAATAAACAGTGCTTGATCAAACCCTTGAGTGAGTATACTTTGGCGTGTAGGATGGTACGAGAGATGGCTAGGTAGTTAACAGCTAACACCAACTATGCGGCAATATATGATAATAATAATAACACTCTGATGGCCCCACGTTGGCCGCCACTGTAACAGAACGCTTCCCGTTATTAAACAACAAACTAGCCGTTAACAGATTCAGGGTAGGATAAGGACCACCAGAGGACAATATTTTCATAAACAAAAGTGTATGTACATACACACCATTCACTCCTTGCACTCCCCCTACACGCACACACACACACACACACACACACACAGAGTCCGCTTTAGCAACTGTCCTTGTTTGTGAGTCCTTGAGCTCTTTCAAACAAAGTCCAGACAAAAAGCGATACCGTCCCGGGATGCGCTTGATTTCAGTGCCGCTGTCCTCCGGAAGCACGTCCCCCTTTAATGGCGGCGCGGCAGATGCCGAAGGTCACCTTCCTTACGAACACCGCCCCAAACACCGCCCGTGATGTGTTAACACGCCGGGGAGCCAAAGCCGCTGGACAAAAGACACACAGGGCAAAGGAGAAAGGGAAACAGGAATAGAAAAGAAAAACCCACCTGCATAACCACAGCAGGATGAATACACGTAAATAAAAAGCGACAATGTGTAACAAATAAATGCCACAGCGGGCCTTGTACACACAAAAATATTTACTTAACCCACATACTCACATGCGCTTTAGAACAAGATATATCCCGCATTCGGGTTCACGATACGCTGTAAACACTTGCTGTAAGCATTCACTGTAAGCATTAGCGTTAGCCGTCTGTTGCTGCTATCAGCCTAGCCTAGCCTCTCTTCTTCTTTTATCAAATTTACAGAGGAAGCCCCCACAGTGCCCCCGCTGGCCGGGAGCCCATAACCAGGCAACCACCTGTTACACTACGAAGTCACCAACGCAGACGTCACTTCCTCTATGCACTACCATGGTAACATAAGCAACTCGGATACCTGTCACTGTTGCTGTGGAAATTTCACACTATGGACATTAAATATTTATTGAAACTAAAACTGATACCATTATAAAACATATGCTATTGAAACATGTATACTGGGAAAAAATATTGAATAATAATAATAATAATTGGTTACATATGTATGGAGATTTATTTATTTTTACAGATTACTAGCCTATAAAATACTACGGATTTCTTGACTTTTTGTGCTGACTTTGCCAAGCAGTTGGTTATTCTGGAGTTTTGACTCTTGCTAAGTTCTGGGCTTGAACATGACCTGGCCTTTTTTGAAGTGTTTTTTGACTATGTATTTTTGTCAGTGTTTTGAAGTGTTTTCTCAATAAACCTGTACATTTTTTATCCTGCTTCAGCTTTGTTTTTTGACCATTTCTCTTCATGTCAGTCTGTATGTTTGCATTTACAACCACTGGTGGTACAATTATTATTTTCAGAAAAGTTATTTACAGTGGAACCTTGGTTCATGAACTTAATTCATTCTTAAGTTCTGGTCGTAACCCGATTTAGTCGTAGAGCGATTTCATATTTTTTTCATACGAATACATGTAAATAGAATGAATTACTATATACAGTATATATGTTCGCGCACCTTTTTTAGAGAGACTTGCTGACGTGAAGGAATGGAGGAGAGAAAGATGGGTGGGAAGGAGGTTAGTGTTTGGAAGCAGTTATGAGGTTTTCTCTCTTTTTTTTTTTTTTCTTGGCCTCTGGTTCGTACATGGCAGCCGGTTTTACTGCACAACTGCCCTGCACAAGACAGACACCGCATTTTCGTTCATAAGGTGTAGCACTCTACTCTCCACAGTTTTGTTCTGATGATACTTCTCGGAAATGGCTTGGCTCCATTTTGCACAAAGTTATTTTATCATGTGCGTGATCCACAACTGCAGGCTGAGCAAAACTAATTCTGCGCAACACACTCATGCCTTTGTTCAGCTGATTTCTGGGATGTGTTCCAAGGAGGAGTTCATGAACAAAGACAAATTTTAGGCAAATCTTTTGGTCATAAACTGATTTGGTCGTACTCTGGAGCGTTCAGAGACCCGAAGTTCCACTGTATATGCATTTTTTGTTTCATTTATTTATACATATGCCACATTACACATTGTGTGTGTATGCGGGTATAATGCCACATAGTGTCTTAGAAAATGCACCCTTCCATGGGTCATTAAAAAGAGAATGACTACAGACACATATCAAGTATTTAGTCCACGTGTTCATTTTTTAGGGATTTTTCCAAAAGACTGTTTTCTTTATCTTGGCAAACAACAGTATTAACAACTAAACAACAGTATTCAACAGTATTCTTTAAACAACACTATTCTGGTTCCTGCTTTATGAACAAAAAGTCCTTCTGGATGAAGAGAAAAAAAGTGTTGGTGAAAGAATTTTTTTCTTCTTCTTCTTCTTCTACTTCAACCAAACTAATATTTGTGCACATTTATGATTTGAAGTCAGTATCTGAAGCTGTCACAGTGCTGGACTAGGCGTGAGGAATCTAGGCACCGAAGGTTGACGGGTGAGAAAGAGAGAGAGCTCCTCTCTCTTTGGAGGGGGCATGGCTGGGGGGATGGAGGGGGCATGGCTGAGGTGGGTGTGCTGATGCATGCATTCTGCATGCCAACAAAGCCACGTTAGGCAAAAGCATGGTCAGGAAGTGCAAGTAGTCGAAAAGGGGGGGGAGTGTAAGATCAAAGCCGTGTAATCTGAGAGCAAAGCAGCAAATCTGAAACGTGAGGCGATAAGGAGAAAACAAAAAAACAGAACAAACTTGGCAACGTGAAAATAATCTGTGAAACAAAAATGTGAGGGCACGAGGGCATGCAATAATCTGGCAGCGAGACAGTGCCCAGCTCTTTCTTAAATGCCGGGAGTAATCAGAGGTAAATGAGAGATTGGTGTGTAGGCAGGGCGGTTCGGGAAAACACATGACAGCCTGGGAAAACATGACCACATGAGGAGAATGCCACAGTGTGGAAAAAATGTCTGTCAGACAGAGTAATGGGCATGAGGTAAGACATCGTAACTGGGAGACGTGAAATATGGAGTTGATTTGTGGTATAGTAGAAGGCAGCAAGAGTCACCCTGAGCAAGGGTTGATTATCTTGGTGATTGTAAAAGGACCAATGTATCAGGGAGAGAGTTTGTGGGAGATGGTTCTCAGAGGGATGTCCCTGGCAGCAAACATGACTCTCTGGCCCACTCTATACTTTGGGGCTTAAGCGCGCCTATGATCCTATAACGTCGGATGAAGTGTTGAGCAGATGGAACATTTACCTCCTCTTCTAGGGACGGGAACAAGACTAGTTGGTAACCCAAGCATTCTTTGACCCAGGACGATAGGAAAAGGTGAAGTTAAACCTGGTGAAGTAGGTACTCAATTCCATTCCTCCAGGGCCAGCTTAATGGCTAGAAGCTCTCACCAATGTCATAGTTCATTTCAGCTGAGGTTAAGCCATGTAAGCAAAAAGAGCAGGGGTGCAGCTAGTTGTCACACACAGACCTATGGGAAAGTACATCTCTCACCCTGTGTTCGAGGTGTCAACTTCCACAACAAACTGACAGGACAGGTACTGGATGGTGAGGATGGGGGTAGACATGAACCGCTTTTTGAGTTCAGAGAGGTCTCTCTCTGTTTCCTGGTTCTAATATAATCCTTCTTGGGGGAGGTCAGAGGTCTTAAGAGGGCAGCGATGAAACTGTAGCCCTGAATGAAGCGACAGTAGTTGGGGCAAACCCCAAGAACCTCTGGAGGTCCTGCTGTGAGTCGGGATTGGGCCAGTTGGTGACTGCTTGGAGCTTGGCTGACTCAATCTCGATTCCTGAAGGACCAATGATGAATCCAAAAACGTGTTTGATATGGTGTGAAACTCGCACTTCTCTGTCTTGATGAATAGGTTGTTCTCTAAGAGCCTTTGCAGCACCTACCGAACATGAGAACGTCATTGATGAGGGCCTGAAAGACTGCCAGGGCGTTAGTCAGGTCAACCAGGGCCACCAGATATAGTACTTGTAGTGTCCAGCTGGGGTGTTGAAGGTGGCCAATCATCAGCCTATTGGATACAGATGAGGTGGTTGCCTGGCTCCCTGGAAAAGTTCAAATGCCATAGCCAATGCCTTTCAAAGTGAAGTTCATAGTGAATATATACACATGCTGAAAATGTATAGATAAGAAATTCAATGAATGTAAAGTTCATATGTAATGAATGCAAATCATATAATTTGCTTGCACATTTGCTTGCACATTTGCTTGCACATTCTGAATTTTCTTTTTTTTTCTACATTTTTTATTTTCAGTTTTTTAAATTTTAGAAAGCATCACAGAGTCTGCACAGTTTTTAATGACATTTTAATTACTTTAGATGCTGCAAATTCAGCCATTGTTGTGCTGTTGGATCTAAGAGCAGCGTTTTGTCTTATCTGATGTTCTTCAACATCTGTGAAACTTACCTGTTGGGTCCGACAGGCTCTATACCATACTATACTTTTTCTGTATATTTTTTATAGTCTGTCCCCGCAATTGTCAAGAGTGCTTGGCAAAGGTTTAATTTTTACTGACTTCTAACTCTCTCTACTTAAAATAAAATAAGACAAAAATTATCCTCTTTGGTGAACTTGATAATTTAATTCCATATATAAAAAATTGCTATGTTTAATTTGACAAGTCTACCATTGAGAATCAGATTAATACCATTATTAAGAACAGCTTCTTTAAATGCAGACTGCTAGCTAAAGTTTTCTGTTTAAAGTTAAAGCCTTTTCTGTCCAACCCATATTTCTAAAAGCAACACATGCTTTTAATAGTTCTAAGATGGTTATGCTTTGTATCTCTTCCACAGTCTATGATATGCAGGCAACAGTTGGTTCAAAATGCTGCTGCTCACCCCCTACCTAATACCCCAAAAAGGAGCATTTGTTTCTTAATTAATTAATTTTAAGGTTCTTGTCTTTGTGTATAAGGCCATACCATCCTGTAACTTTTGCATTTAGATCTTCGAACCAGCTTTTCCGATAAGTACCAAGCAGAAAATTTACTAATAGAGGTGATTGTGCCATTGCTATGGCTGATCTGAAAGTGTGGAATACCTTAACTCTCAACATTATGCCAATCTTGATTCTTTTAAATGTTTGCTAAAAACTATTTTGGTTATCTTTATTTATATCTTTAATTAATAGTGCACTACTGTAGCTACTCGTGGGTGTCCATGAGCTTCATTTATATCTGTTTTATTTTCTTTTATCTTATTTTATTTAATTTTATCCTTATTTCATTTAATTTTGATTTAATTTTGTTTATTCTTTTACTTTTACTTGATTTATTTTATAAGATTTTAAGATTTTTAACTACAAAAGCATTAAACTTGTTCTTAGAACAAAACTGGCAAATTAATCACACTTGTTGCAGTGTTCAGAACTGATTCTGTCTTTTTGCAAACCTCTAAACACATTCTCACTCACCAAGCCCTATTTTGCACTTGTGGACTTGTGATGCACGGTGGTAACAACATGTGGCAGAAGTTAAACACAGTGACAGGATAGTGGTCATCACTTACACATAGGGACTCAAAATTGCTCACATTTGTTGCTAATGATGTGATGAAACCAATATGAGTTCCTGTTCCTGAGACTTATATGATCAGAGCCTAGATAATGCCTTGCAAACTTGGCCTTGAATGTTTGCATTACCCTCGTTTGAAAATGTGTTAAATCTTAATGAGCACTTTAGTTATCTGTCAACTCTGATGATCATTTTCCATTTCCTTCCAGAATAGACACATATCAATAGGAAACATTACTCGACTCTCTCATGGAATGATCTCTTACAAACTTTATCATCACACTTTTCCATTCCTTGGATATGCTCAATGAATGAAAAAAGTTTCATCAGTCCTCAAGTCACTCTATTCTTTAAAGTGATATTGTGCACAATGATACAAGGGCAAATATAGCTAGGTTGTTATAATAAGATGCTTATTTTGTGACAAAAAGCTTTCTGAGATTCCAAGATTAAAGGCAAAAGGCTAGGAAAAAAGAGCAAAGGCAGCAGCACCCATGGTGAAATCTGTGTCTATCTGCTTAACACAGTGATGAATTTTCTGATTGAGGGCTTATGGAGAAGGAAAGCAGGAGGGGGAAAAAAAGTAGAGAGTGAGAAATGAGCACCATTCCCTCTGCAGTGATCTTCATTTCCGTGCTCACTGTAGCACATCTCATTGTGACAGCCTACTCCATGCACTGCCTCCAAAGCCAAATTTCCTGGCATGTATAGTCTAGAAAATGATGTGCTAACAAGGCCAGAAGACTTCATAGTAATGTACTTGGAATTGTCTAAAACTTCGCAGGAAGTGGAATCATTTTCCTATTCCATCCAAAGCTTTTTAAAATTAGTTTTCAAAGTCAAAGCCTTTTATATATTCTATATTATATATTTTCCTACACAAGCAAAAGAGAAGGCACATTGGGTTCACTTAACAGGGGTTCAAATTCTCATTTGGGTGCTCATTTATGCTCATGGCTGGACATAACATATTTGGTGTCCAAAGAAACTAAACTGTCCTATCTAGTGAGTGAAGCAGGTTGAAGCAATCGTCCCAGCTTGACAATTGACTAACAGGCCCCTTTGATAAATGCCCAGCAAGTCCCTAAGCATAGGATCTTTACTGAAGGAATAAATTGTAAAACTGAAACACAACAAAATATAACTCTTTTTTAAAATCAAAATAAATATTGTTGCAAATCACAATAATAAAATAGTTGAAACTAAAAACATAAACCAGTAAGTGCATTTTAATTGGCGATTAGCATTGTGCTAACTTAATTAGCATTATGCTTGTGTAATTAGCATTGTACTATTTTAACAATCACCAAAAGACAAAAATAAACAGCTTCCAAAGATGGAGGAAAGTATGGAGGTAAGTATGGGAAGTGATATTATTTTTTACTCACAGATATGTTCTTTAGACCACCACTTTTTGTCGTTTAGTTAGTCTAAACTTTTCTGATGCAAAGGAAAACTTCATGTGGCAGCACAGCAACCTTTACTTCTTCAGGGTGTGTTTTGTGCTTTACCATTTAAATCAGTCCTTATAATAATTGTTTCTTCAGACCTGTCACTGTTCAGTAGCAATTTTACACCATTCATATTAATTTTTTTATTTCTCTTAGACTTTTTCTATGCTACACAAATGGATCCCTCAGTGTAGTACTTTGTAACCACAACACATATAATGCCAACATGGGAACAAGTTACAGAGCCGAAAAGCCCTTTTTATTTTTAAGCTGGGAATTGTGGTTGCTGAATGAGGGAGGTGGAAAACATGCGCAGAGCCTGAGGCTTTTGTTGGAATTTGGCATGACCACACTGGGGCTTGACCATGGGCTGGTCAATTCCTAAATAATGGCATCTTTAAAAATCTTAACTACATCTTTTTCAATGGCCTGACATCGGGAAGAAGAACCATTTTAAATGGACTGGCCATTGCACACACGAAACACAGCATAATAAACTGCATAATAATACAACACTCCATAACGCAGAATCAGTGTGAGCCTTGAGCCGGTATTTACTAAGAGTCTCAGAATCATTTCTAGGAATCGCGCTTAAAGTTAATTTAGGACAGAAAATACAGTTTTAAAAAAAATTTGAGAATGCCACAAATATTAATATTCAAGTCTTGAGAGATGTTGCTGTGGTATATTGAAGTATATTTACAAGCATTTCATAAGTGTCAAAAGCTTTTATTGAGAATTACTTTTTAAGTTTAATGCAAAGTGTCAATATTTGCAGTATATTGGTATATATTTCAGTATATATTTCAAGACCTCTGCAATTCACCCTGGCATGCTGTCAATCAACTTCTGGGCCATATCCTGACAGATGGCAGCCTATTCTTGCTTAATCAATGCTTGAAGTTTGTAAAAAAAAAAAAAAAAAAAAAAATTTTGTTTTGTTTGTCCACCCATCTCTTGAAGATTGACCACTCAATGGGATTAAGGTCCCTTTATTGTTGTGTCCATGATACAGTAAGTGTTAAATAATCATTTTAATATTAGTTAGACAAAACTGAGTTAATTTTTTAGTTTTTATGTGTGGTTGTTAATAATGTTTAGCCACTCAATGTAAGTGTTCAGCTGGGTCAGAATAATGATAATACTCAGTATCTTTTATCTGCCACTCATATTTGTCACTCAAAGTCTGTATGTACCTGAGGTGAGGGGAATCGAACCCGGACCATGGAGGTGTGAGGCAACAGTGCCTCAATGTGCCACCTACCTACAAATCATTGGACCATAAAAAAAATCAGTAAGAAACAGGTGCAGATAATGACATATGATCAGACTGGTGAGTAGTACACTGGTGATGCTGAATGCTGAGTGGTTGGAACAGACAAGAGGGGCAATTAGGTTGCTGCTTAGGTTGATACCAATGTTTAACTTATCTTTAAACAGTTTTCCTGTTTGTTCTGAGCCATGGTGACAGTCATGTGAAGATTGTGTTTCTTCTTGTGTGCTCAGGATGCAGAGCTAAACCTATTTAAAATTAATCATTATTTTTAGATGATTAAGATTATTGTTAAGATATTTAATTTTCCATTTTTGCTGAGTTTTAACGCCACATCAGTCACATTGATTACATCCCACACTGCACCAGGATCCCTCCAATCCTCTAGCAATGCTCTATGGGTTCCACCATTTTTCAGGATACAAGGAAGATATTCCTTAAGGCTGTTCTCTGTACTGGCAACTAGGTAGGGAAATGAAATTACCATAGTTCAAATAGCTGAATCACTGTTTGTCCTTAAAGGATCACTGAATGTCCACCACTTCATGATGTTCTTTAATTAACACTTTGCTATGTGTTATTAAAAGAATCAGTCTTTTTGCATACTATGCCTCCCCAACTGACTTGTATGTAGTACTCTTGGCTCATGACCCAATGAAGTACACGTGTGTAATTACTGATAGTGACTTCTGTACGTGACTCTGGATAAAATACTATGGCATGAAAGTTTTTGCACCTTCCTGATTTTATTTAAATTTTTTTTACAATTAAATGATTCAGGTGTAGTGGTTAGCACTGTCGCTGTCACGGGTGCTGTGCATGGGCTTTCGAGAAGGTATGTATGCAGAGGTGATCATTTGGAAAAAGTCTTTAATAAAGAGAACTGAACATAGACACCACGTCCTAACAGGAGCTACACAAAACTTAAACAGAGCTAAACTAAACAGGAACTTCAAACAGAAACAAAACATAACTTAGAGCTAGACATAGCATAGGGCGAAACATAACTAGTAGCAAAACAAGG
>JAQMYG010000036.1:25389514-25410714 GCA_030014215.1 Clariallabes teugelsi | reverse complement strand
TGAGGTATTTCTCTGTAATCTTGTGTATTCTTCTGTAAACAAACGGTTGGGTCTTGGTCATGCACTTTTTAGACGGTTTCTTAGCGACTCCATCGCTATAAAGCAGCGTTACTGACAGATTTAGCTCCAGCAGGATGTAACAGGAGAAGTATATATATATTATATTATAAAATATAATATATAATATATAATATATATATTATTATATAAAATATATTTATTTGTAATAGCTTCTCCCCACACAATCATGCCCCACGTCACTCCCCACACAATCACGCCAAACAGTATAGACCCACCCCTGACGCTGATTGAGAGGTTTTCGTGTAACATGTTGGAAATGCAATTGCAAATGGATTAGTGATTGCGTTTGAGTTTTGGCAGGCTACATGCGCGACGCAGACAAAGTGAAAAAGCAAACGTGGTAATTGATTTTGCTATTTAAATATGATGAGCTCATGACTTGTAAGACATGGGAAATGCAAATTTGACATTGCTTTTTCATTTGAAATTTGGCAGTCAATGTGCGTTCGCGAAGGCGAAAAAGCAAACGATAATGCAAAGTTTGCAATTGCATTTGAATTATGTCACAATTTTTGCATCCACATATGGGAAACGCAATTGCAAATGCAATTTGCAATTCCTTTTGAAAAATGTCCAGGATATCACTCCATAATATATATATAATGCATCGATTAAATGCATTTTTAAGATGCAACATTGTAATACACCAAAAGACAAAGTCTTGTTCTGTTGGAAAACACAGCATTTACAAAGCTGGATAACTTCAGATTTGGAGTTTAAATATGCATGTGAATGTTGACTTGAGGTCCTTCCATAGTCGTACAAAATGGTAATAAATACAATGGTCACCATTATCCACGGTCCGTTGGTGAACTATAGAGGTTCCTAGATCGATGGATGGATAACTTCAGATATGGCTCCTTATCAGTAAAACTACGGGGGCTGTAGATCTCAACTAGGCAAATAACGAATGTCTACACATCAAATAATGAACATAGACGTTCAGTAATGAAATGTCAGGCATTGAATAAGAAAAGGCAAAAGAACCTATACAAATTAAATTCAGCATTATTCTTTTCTGTTGTCAGGTCTATGTGTAGCTTTTGTCAACTTTTGTCAACTGAACAATTTTATCATTTGACTTACAGTAGGCCTTGCTTATTCATTGCTGTCACATTAATTATTTGATGTGGTCATTCGCGGTCATACCTACCAGCAGGTGTGCCCATTCCCAAGCTTAACAACACAGCCTACCACTACTGCTGACACAAGCTCAAGTCCAGACTGAAACAATAAGTGAGTAAATTTTGTTTCATGTTTACTGCATTATGGACAGGATTTAATGTGTTTAAGCCAGTCACTTTTCCTGAAAACTTGTTAAATTTAATCCTGAAAGTATTAGTATTTGAAGGTATTATATGGACCTAAACAAAAACAAGAATGAATGAAAACAGCTAAGGGACACCTAGCTAAGTGCAATTAAGATGACGGTTACTGCCAATAGATTACAAGATTAACCACGTTATCATACGTGGCTCAAAATTCTCTTTACAACCTTCGGTTGAATTTTATATATAAAAAGGTTGTTTTTAAATAGAATGTACTAACTTTCATATGGACCAGTGAGAAGCGTGATTCACAGCTGATTAGTTTAGTTTTGTTTATTACTCATCCACCTTTTTTTTTTTTTCAGAATTAAGGGGAAATAGTGAAATGAAAACTGAAAAAGGAAAAGTGAAGTGTTATACGGAAAAGCTGGGAAAGAAAAGGAAGATTGTGAATGAGTGATTTGCTGTACAATATTTTTTTTTAAATTAGTGTTATTTAATTATTATTATTATTATTATTATTTAATGTTTATTTTCTATTTGTGAGGACTGGTATGTTTTTAAGGTTAACAGGTTACAGCAACTTATGCTTAAGATTGCGAGCAGCTTTCTTCATTTTAGTCTGTGAGTGACAAAATTTGCGATTGTGAACTGTGACAGTATAATGATGAAATCAACTCTTTGTTTCTACTACAACTGCCTTTCCTCCTCCTCCTCTACTTCTCCTACTATTATTCTTATCCCAAATTTGCAACAACCAAAAAATCCACACTTATGTTTTAGGTATTCAATATTGTAGATTTTGTAATGGTGGGGTTATATGCACTGAGATGTCAAAAACTGTTATTAAATAGATCACTAGAAGAAGAATAAAATGAACACAGATATCACTGCTGCAAAGATAAGTGCATTTAAATTTTACAAGAATGTCTCCTACATTATCTCCTGCTGAGGACTGTGCATACTCCATTAAGTTTAATTCCAAAGACAAGCATGTTTCAAATTAACAGTGATGCAATTACACCTAATTATTATCACAACACTTGCACCACATACCAAGACCTCAGAAATGAAGCACTGACACAGTCTGGAGTTGCTAGGTTTTTAAATGTTTGTTTGTTCGTTTCTTTTGTTTCCTTTCCAAAATCTTTTAGCACACATCGGCAACTGCATCTGGACACTACACTCTCTCTCTCTCTTTCTCTCTCTTGCTCTCTTTTTTGCACACACACACACACACACACACACACACACACACACACACACACCTCCAAAGTAGGTTTGAATATGTTTGAAATTAATGTGTCAATAAAATACAGAATTTTTATATAGAATTTTTATATTAGAATTGGCCTACCTGTATTCACAGAAAGTCTCGTCATTGATGCCTTGAGATTCCAAGTCTGGATGGAGATCCTCTTTTTCTTTTACTACAAATAGGGGGATAATTTTAGTTCTTTTAATTTCATTAACACAACTATTAAGGTAAATGAACCAATACGTTAAATGTGGATCCATCCTGTGTAGTCATATACTTTCAACATGATATAAAAGCTTCATGTGTAACAACACATTCAATCTTGTACAATTGCCACTGAAATATATGCATGTCGCTCTGTCTTTAAAAATTATTATTTTTTTTTTTTACATATTTTATGATGTATTACTGTATTTCTTAAATTCTGTTTCTCCTAAAGACCCCCCCATGTTTGTCTCTTATAAACATCTTTCTATGTTTTCTGTCCATATATCCTGTTATGCCCATGCTTTTACATGGTAATTATATCCTGTTGATAAAAAGAGATTGACCACAAAGAGATTGATAAGAGGTGTATTTGATGCAGGTACATACCAGAATACTTCCCTCCTTTATTCCTGTTTACAAAGCAGGCGATAAGCACGATGAGTGTGAGTAAAGCTACAGCACACATCAGTCCAATAAACCAGCCCTGATTTGAAATTCCACTGTGAATGCTGGCCAAACCTGAGAAACAACAATTTGTTCACAATTTGTTGTTGCTGGCACTTATAATTTTTTTGGCGCTATTGATTTTTTTTAAATTCACAAATCCTTTCTTACAGCAACTTATAAATTTGCAAACTATCAGAATGGAAATAATGAATAATACAAATCCTGCTTTTACAATTATTTAATTTAAAATGCTGGGAGGGGGGCACCTAATTCCTCTCCATTGAGTTGGTAATATTTAGAGATACAGTACACATATAATCGGTCACACACAAGAGGTTCACGGACAATGGTATGGCAATGGGACACTTGTTGGCAGAGAACAACCCCTTCCCTCACCTTTGGCCCTGGTCCTGATAACATCTTCAAAAATGCTAGAGCTATCATGCCAGCTTTTAGCCATAACACGCACTGTATATTCTGTCCCAGGCTCCAGCTCCTTAATGACCAGGAAAGTCTTAGAGGAGTTAATGGCCTCAGATATCTTCCAGTTACCTTCACCTACAGAAGGTGCATAACCAGGGAAAGGGTTAGGCAGGGGTTAGTAAGCCAGAAGCTTGGAGTTAATATTAATTAATTAAATAGAGGTGTTAGTAAGGTTTTACTAAGCCAGAAACACTTATTTAGAAATGAAATTTAGCACAAAAGGTCAATAGCAATGTAATATCTAAACAATCAATTTCATGTGGATGCTTTATAATCACTGTGTACTTCTTACTTTCAATCTGTGACTTGCATAAAGGTATAAATTAGGGTATAAAATCAGCCTTTTTAGCCATGATGAATGTTAAGGTGGGCTTACGGTTTTTCATATATGCAACATATAACTCTGAATCCATTTGTTCCTTCCCCAGAATCCAGCTGATATTTGCAAAGTTGTCACTAACTGAGGCGCTAATGTTCAACACAGTGGGTGCTGACAGGAAAAAGAAGGAAAAATAACATAAGACAAAGAACAAATGCGGTTAGTGTATGTCAAGAGAGTCAAGAGAGAGCTGTGTTCAAGAAAAAGTTCTGCTTGTTTATTTCAGGAGGGGAGCAGGGTTGTTTTCCATTTGTCCCTCTTTTTTAAACAATTACAGAAATAAAACGTTACATATTAGCGGAAAAGCAGCATCTATGCTATTCCTGCTAGAGAACATTGCTGAATGCATTAATATACCAAAAATAAAAAAAAGACAGACAGGATGGACTACTTTTAGGTCATGTCCACGTAGCCGCGTATTTTAAAAAATAATTCTGTCCACACAACCTACATTTAAAAAATATCTTTGTCCACATGATAACGCAAAACGCCCTGTTAAGTGCTGTTAGGAGTTCCCCTAATGAACAGGGGGCCAAGCAGAAGCCTATACAAAAACGTCATTACCAAACGGTTGCACCTTGTAAAAGTCCAATGGGTCTCGTTCAAAACTGCCGTCGCTGTCTGCGGGGTCTGTGTCGTCTGAGTTTTATATGCAGCAGTGAGCTTCGTAGTACATTTAGGCACCTCTGATCGTTAACGTGATGTGTGAGTAACTGCGTGTGTATGTAGACGCATGTACTGTAAAATGTCCAATAAGCAATGTTAACAGAGTCACTAGTTTACTACTTTTTACTTTTTACTTACTAGTTTAAAGTCCACTATTGCACAAATATCCTCATAAACAATGCTGACGTCAAATCAAGGAGACGAGCACACAGACATTGACATCATCGGCATACAACGTGATGTTACAACAAGCCAAAATCACTGAAAATGGAGTTTTGTGGGACATGTTTTAAGGACATGCTTTTAGCCACCCATTACTAAATGAATAAATAATAATTTGGCTCAAAGACGTAGCTTACTGATTGGGCATATACATTAACAACCAGCTTGTGTTTCAGGAATCTACACAAACCATAAGCACTAAATAATGAACAAGGAAGCCATAATACCCAAATAAGGGAAAAAAGTGCTGTTTAATGTCAAGCACTCTGACACATAGTGGATGGTCTGACATCAACACACTGGCTAAATGTTATCACCAATTTTTGTGTTGTCCCAATTTTCCAAAGTGTCTTTAGCTGTCAGCTTTGCTTAATATACATCCCACTCATGGAAATGCCTTCTCTGATGGCCAAATCTGAACATAACATCCATCACTATCCATCCTTCTTCAGGCTGAGTGTTTTTCTGCTACATAGTTTTTTGTACACATTTTCTTTCATCGCACCATTTCAAAAATGGCACCTGCTAATTTCAGACATATTTCCTTTCTCCCTATCACAGCAGCAATTCCCATAAATTGTAGTTCACTCTTATGCTTCCATGTCACAAGTAAAAAAAAAAAAAAAAGGATTGTGTCTGTGTGTTTGGAGGGGTTGGGGGTTATAAATACTGAGTGCTGCTGGCTGGGTCTTTGTCATTTGGGTCTTTGTGGGATTAAATAGGACAAGAAGCATCTTGGCCAAAACACACCAGAAGCCATTGGAGCAACAAGCCAGAGCTTTCAACTGCTCCCATTTATTGACTTAAGTAGTGGCAGCTGACTCTATCTAGTTCTGTTTTTTTTTTACATCTATATTTACAAACTGTACCCAACAGTCACACAGAACATTTTATCCATTTAGATGCTGGCTGTTTGCTTAGGATTATGTTACTAGAGCTCTTCCATTGGCTCAACAAACCATGACCTATTTGTGCTTCATATTTGATCTGTCATAAACAGTGGAAATGTAATCTCTTTCTTCTTAGGGTTCAGCTTAACAGTGGACAAGGTGGAAAATAATATTATATTTACTTCCCAATAAATAAATATTTGCATTTTTTAATTCACCGACATTACAGGAAAATTAGCTTTTCTCTTCTATTTTCTTATTTTTAATAACCTAAATAATTATGCATAGTCCATCTATTCTGGACAACGCATGACTAATTTTAAAGATGAACCCTTGTGTAATACCTAGAGAAGAAAGTGTGGCTTTAGCTACAGGAGAGACAGATGGTTTTCTTGGAGTTCTCGACTGTCCTGAAACGAAAAAATAAAATCTTGAATTGTCCACTACATTTTTTTCCAGTTAAGTTTCTACTTGGCTCTAAATTAATCTATGCATGCTACCCTAAATAAGCTCAAGTGAACTGAAGAACTATTCATGACTGGGACAAATGACAAAATATTAAATGAAAACAAGGACTCTATAGTGTTAGTTGATTAAAAATCTTGTGATTGCAGAATATTTCTAAATGGCCTGTCTCATCTATGGAAGGAAAGGTGTGCCTGATAATTATGTCCCCCCCCCCTACATGCAGCTTTTTGTTTATTTTCACAATAGTGATCTTAAGCACTGAGTGAAAGCTGTTTTTGAAAGTTTGTTTATTCTGAAAAGCAAGCACAAACAACTACTATATGAAAACTGCTATTTTTTTTGCATGTTTTTATTCAGTAATGAAAATTACTAATAGTGTTAACTCTACTATAACTAAATCTACATCTATGGAATAAAGAAGACGTCATACTGATGGTGAAAGTTGGCACATCTGTTGAAGCTGGCAAATAAATAAACATAAATAAAAAGAACAAAATGCATGAAAGAGACAGCTTGGTAAAGGCAGTATATATTGAAAGCAAGTAGCTTTTTTTTTTTGTGAAAGTAATACACATTTGCCAGAAAACATGCTCTAGCAGCACATAGGGAGAGATGCTGAACTCTAATCAACTGGACTGCTCAAATTGTTCCATGTAATACTGCTGAACACTGAGTTTACATAGCAGCATGTAAGATTTATATTCCCGCTTTCCTCTCCTAGTGACAATATTGAGTTGGTCTGTTGTTGATAAAGGAAAGACGATATCAAACTTCTTACAAAATAGGCAATTCAATTTGAAGTCCGTTTTTATTCATATGCCACTACTATTACTATTCCATATATTAATGCAAACCTTTTTTTTTATGATATCCTTGCTGTGACCATGTTAATCCACAGTCAAGTCAAAAAATGTATACACACTTCAGGAAAAGAAAAACTTGTTTTAAATATTTTAATACTAAATTTATTGATATACTGTATGTTATATATTAATGGTGGCATGGTGGCTTAGCACTGTATCTCCAGGTCCAATTCCCACATCAGATCTGTGTGCATGAAGTTTGCATGTCTCCCCCCGTGCTTGGTGGGTTTTCTCCGGGTTCTTCATTTTCCTCCCACAGTCCAAAGACATGCAGATTAGTGCATATGCAGATTTGCCCATAGTGTTTGAATATGCCTATGAATGTTGACCAGAAGTCTTACCATGGTTGTACATAATGGGTATAAATACAATGGTCACTATTTGCTTCCACAGTCCCTAGTTGGACTACAGAGGTTCCTAGAAGGATGGATGGATGGTTATATATTGATATATATGATAATTCTATGATATCATATTAATATACTGTAATATACATCATACTATTTTGTGTGTATACATTTTTTTTGTTGCTTTTTTTTTTTTTTTTTTTTTAAATATAATTGATCATTAAGTATTGCATATCAAAAATAGTGTATATACAAAGCAAATATTCTGGATTATTTACCTGATCACTGCATTATTAACAAACATGAAAATATAATTATAATTCTCTTCCTGAAGGTGGCACAGTATTTCTTTTCCATCTCTAAAGCTTTGTCCTTCCCCCAAATCAATAAGCACTTGGTCTTCCTTGACAATGATGAATGTTCCTGCACCCACACTGTTATGATATAGTTTAGTAATAAATAACCACAAGGATGGGCATATGAAAAGCATGGTGGAATGAGGGGTAAAATAAACATCATCTTTCAGTGATGAAAGCCCAGAAATAAGTTACAATGCCATCAATATCAGAGGACCAAGATAATGTAATGTAGGCAGGATCTATGCAGCAGTCTTATTCTCATAATAGCTACACACTGGTACTCACTTGCTTCTGGGATGGTGATGTACTCCTCAATAGTCTCTGGGCCACAGCCCTTTTGTGTGCAGTACTTCAGGTTGAACCTGTAGCGGCTAAGTGGCTCCAAGTCACTGAGGTGCCATTTATTTGTATCTGGGTTGGTGATGTTCACAGTTAGGGGGGGTCCCACTTCCTCTGTGTTGTTAACTAAAAAGAAATATGGAATATATCTCAGATATACCAAATACTTGAATAGTAGATTTACTGTAATGTTGAAGTTTCTACTTCCATTCCTAGAAGGCTACTTCAGCAGTATACTGTACAGTACATATAGCTTTTTTTTTTTTTTTTTTTTTTAACACATATGAGTATGAGTAGTGGTTAAAGCTTTGGACTATTGATCGAGAGAGTGTGTGTGTAACTAGTCTTAATTATATGTTTATAAGTTTTTCTCTCATACTAAGATGGCCCAAGTGTAATGATTGAAAAATTATCTTATTACATTCACTGGAATTGAGTACCACAAACAACAAATGACTCAAAAGAAGACCCAGATAACATGTCTAGCATGTCAAAGCTAGACCCTGTCACCTCCCGCATGCTAGCCTGAGTGGTTAAACTCTTAAAAGGTTTGATTACTTAAAAGGAATATAGATCATTGTGGTAGGAAATCATTGAGCTGTGCAGAGCTCTTATCTCTCAATAACATCAGTGGTCTTTAATTTTCCAAAATGATAATTAAGTTAATTCAGTAAATTAATTAATTAATATGCTAATAATAAAACTGTGTGATCAGCTAATCGCTATCTCATTATAACTTATAAAATGCTAGTTACAACTTATTTGTCTTCCTGATGGTGACACATGATTTCTTTTCCCTTTTTAAAGCATTCACCTTTACTCAAATCAATAAGCACTTGATCTTCTTGAAAAATACAAATCTATAATGTGTGTGGTGTGTCTGTGTGGCAAAAGCCACAGATAGAATATGCTGGCTAAGAATCTTTTGTATGAGCTAAATTAAATTTTGCGTCTGAACCTCTAATTAACCAAAGTAACTGTGCAATCCATCCTTTGATTAAATGTAGTTACTGTTCAATGCATACACATTTATAGTAAAACTTAGATCCCAGATTAAAAAAAAAAATTATTATTGCACAAACAAATACAAGCATTTTTTACTTCTTCGTAGATTTTTTTAGGCATTTGCCCTTTGAATAAAGCATCATGTAACAACTTGTCCTATTTATTTTAGTTAAGCTCACACACACAATCAGAAAAAAAATCCATGATTTTAGAAAAACAACACAAACTTTGTGTACTGCTTATGCTTCTCTCTGTGTATTAATGTGTGCATAAAAAGACCAACTAATATAACCCAGACTGAGCCACTTCAAATCATGTAAATAGTGAAAAATGACAGCTCACTTACAGAGGTTTAAATAGCTAATGTAGTTTGATTGCAAACACAAATATAATTAATATTTTGTGAAACACAGGGAGTCATATGTAAGGCATTAACTAAACAAATGTTAAATATGGAAGAATGTGCTGTAATGTGCAATGCTGTGGACCATTTGCTTTTGCAGACACATACAGTACCCTGATTTTTTTAATATGGCACTGGGGAGAATGTGAGGGATTTCTGGTCGAGAATTGCTGTGATAATTCACACTGAATTTAAAAGTACATTAAAAAATATATTAAAAAATTAATTTCACCTTTTCACTTCACTTAATTCACAGTTAATGCACCCATCAGTAATTTCAATCCAGATTTTAAAGATGTTAAATAATATATTTTGTTACTTGCATAACCATGAAAACAGCACAAATTTTGGGTTACAGTAACATTTATGCACACAAAAACGAATAAATGAGGCCCAAGAATTCCAAAGGTTTATTATAATAATAATAAGAAGAAGGAGAAGAATAGGGACAAAATAACCTTGACAAGTGTGGTTCCAGGATCTCTTGAATCTTAGCCAGAATCTACGGATGTGTCCTACTCTCATGACAACTTGTGTGGCATTGATGCAGTAAATGCCTCACAGAAAGCATTAAATGTTTTTTTTTTTTTTTCATTGAAAGTATTTTATTTGTCTTGAAATCCCATGTCTATTCTCTATGTTCAATAGAGCACTTCCCGTAAATACGCATGAAATACTGACTGTGTAAAAGCTCCAGTGCAGCCAGGTTTAGCCATGGGAAGTGTGTGCACTAGCATTTTAAATTTCTGGCTGCTATGTGCCACATGGACAGCTGGATGCATTATCCCAAACATTTCACACACGGCTTCCTATGCATGGACTTCAAAGTGCACACTCAGGCTCTTGCATGCTCTTCTGATTAAAATGTCCCTTCTTTTAATATGGAGCATGGCACTTAGCCACAGTGATCAGCTGCACTGTCAAGTACATGAATGAAAAAAGCCCTTCCAGATTGTGTGTTTTATTGCCAGCTTGGAAACCAGAGATTTATCTGAGTGCCCTAGCTGATGATCTGTGGTAAGAACAGTTGGCAATATGGGCAATAATAAGTACCCTCCATGATTCAATAGCTTGTAGATTCAACTTTAGCAGCAGTAACTTAAAGTAATCTTTTTTTGTATGATTGTCTCAGTTTCTCACATCAGAATTTTAGCCCATTCCTTTTTTATAACATTGCTACAGTTTATTGAGGTTTTTGGGAATTTGCTTATGCACAGCTCTCTTAAGGTCTTGCCACATCATTTCAATTGGGTTGAGGTCTTTACTCTGGATTGACTAGGCAATTAAAAAAAACTTGATGCTTTTGTATTTCAGCCATTCTGATGTAGTTTTACATATGTTCTTCGGATCATTGTCCTGCTGCATGACCGAATTTCGGCCAAGCTTTAGCTGTCTTACAGATGACCTAACATACTCTGATATACAGAGGAGTTAATGGTCGCCTCATTAACTGCCAGGGGGTCCAGCTCCTGTGGTTGCTAAGCAAGGCCACATCATAACCCCTCCACTGATGTGCTTGGCAGTGAGTATAAAGTGTTTCTTCTGAAATGGTTGACCCCAAATATAGCACTGGGCATTAAGGACAAACAACTCTGCTTTGGTCTTATGTGTCCATAGAACATTGTTCCAGAAGCATTGTGCTTTGTTTAGATGCATTTTCCAAACCTCAGTCATGCTTCTTTGTTCTTTTTGGAGAGAAGAGACTCCTGGCCATACAAACCACACTTATTCATTCTTCTTCTAATTGTGCTGTTATGGACTTTAACATGCTCAGGGCGGCCTGTAGTGTCTGAGATGTAACTCTTGAGTTTTTGTATTTCTCTGAGCATTGCATGGTCTGACCTTTGGATGAATGTTTTGGGAGTCCACTCATTGGGGATATTGGCAACTGTCTTGAATGCTTTCCACTTGTGTATAATCTTTCATTGTAGAACATTGAACTCCAAATTGTTTGGACATGTTTGTTTACAGATTGATGTACAGCAACAATTGCTTCTCTAAGACCATTGCTTATGTGTTTCCCTCTTGCCATTGTAGTAAGACACACCTGAATGCTCAAGACCTGCAAACTGCCAAAATGTTTGCTTTTATAGCAAACCATGCTGATGATCAATTAATCGGGGGCTGATGAGAAGCAGCACCTGGCTGCAATTTTTAATTTTTGCTTAATATAAATGGTAATAAAAGTTATATACATGTTGAGTTTATATTTCCCTAATACTAAGACTTGTTACAATCAGATTTTATGTGTGTTTTAAGAATTAAAAGAGAGGGTACTAACTTTTGAACATGATTGTATGTTACTACTAATAAAATGACTAATATTATTAATAATATTACTGTTGTTAGTAACTAAGTAGTTACAAGCCAACATAGATTGTCTGATGCAGTTCCCTTATTCAATAGATGCAGCAACTTTTGACCTTATATCCAGTTAGCCAAAGCCCAATATTTTTGTAACTTAACCACAGTCTTAACAATATATTAATGATATTATATTGGGTGCTATTTTTTTCTTTGTTGCCTGTTATTAATTGAATGTGTTCAGTGGTTAAAGAACAACTTCTGACAACTTCCTTATAGTTATCTCTGTGATATTTATTTATGTAACAGTAGGTATATGAGATAGAATACTGTTAAAGAAAACCTTTGGCACTGCTGCTAATAACAAATATAAGTAACAAATTCTAAAATAACCTTAACCGGGCCTGATGTTGTCTAGACTCAGACCAATGCCACCTCAGTTGAGGATGGGACAGCAGTGCCTTCTAGTGGTGAGATTTTAAAGGAACAAGGTGGATTGATGTACTTAATATTGACATACTCAGCTGGTATTGCAGAACACAGCTCGTAAGAACCCCATTAGCCTCTACTGGAGGAGACCAGCTAAGTGTGAGAGCGTGCTTCTGAACATCTGTAGCCCTGAATGATCCAGGCTGATCTGGAACTATCATAAAGAAAAGGAAGATTAGATGAAAAATAATTGTTCTACACAACCATTATTTCTAGCTCATGTATTTTTTTTCAAATACTGAAACGATGTATTTATACATACTTCTACAATAGAGTTAAATAGAGACCCAATATGCAAAATTAACTTTTAAAAATAATTTAGGACAGTCATATAGGTGACAAAATATTAAAATATTACTGTGAGAAGAAAAGGTACTGCAGTTAGTCAAAGTAACTAGTACTTTTCCATTGCAGAAAATGAAAACTCCTTTGTGATTCCTCATGCATGTTGTTTTAGTCAAGACCTTTATAATTATCATACCATCATCACTCTGCGAAGTTTGGCCCATAATCCGTTAACTACTAATACCCCTATCTCACCTACGCGGTTTCACGTATGGCTGTAAGTGCGGTTCATCGTGATTCACCGCGAGTTTTGTTGTGATTACATTTCCATCTTTCCACGTGTCGGCCCTCGCGGAAGCTCGCAGACCTTGCACAACTTCGTGGAACATCGGGTGGTCACTCGTGCCAGCTCACGGTGTCTCACACCGCTTCTCACCGCGAGTCAACCGCATGGGTGAAATAGGGGTATTACAGCAGGAATAACGCAGGAATAACGTGGGGGGGGCGGGTTATCGGAGGCAGGGCTTGCAGGATGACTTTCACACACACACACACACACACACACACACACACACACACTCTCTCTACGTGTCTGGCTCACGGATTACATAAATTGTCTGAATAATGGATTACATTTTTAAAAATAAAACTACATAACTGAGTACTTAAATGGTGGACCTATTGCGTTAGATTACTCATTACATCAAAAAAGTAATCCACGTAATCTTACTTTGTAACGCGTTACACCCAACACTGTTAATGGCTAACCGCTAATCTAGAGTTCTTCAGTGCTGTGTTTTATTTTTTATTTTACTGAACAGTCTTAAATAAAAGCCTTAAAAACACACAATAAATTTGCAATTTTCTTTTTAATTAGAAATTTGGTTTTGAAAAGCCTCAAAATGGGTGAGAAATGGCATGTAATGTACTAAAGGTAAGTGGGTTTTTAAAAAAGGGTCTTTTTAACTTCTTAAATTTACTATTAAATATTTCATCTAACAATTATTTAAATTATTTAAAACTTTTATTATTTAAACTCCTACCTCCCTCTGGAGTTTTAAAAGTAATTGGCTGGCTTCCTGGTCCCTTGCCTCGTCCATTGTAGGCCATGATGCTGAGACCATATTCAGAATAAAGTTGGAGCCCTGAGATTAGGGTGTGATTTCTGTCCCCGGAAAACATGGCTGTGTGTTTATCACCATTCACCTTCCTCGAGTTCAAGAGACTGCGCAAACGCCACCACTGAACCTGAAACACAAACATAGTTTTGCAAAAAACACACAAGGTTGACTATAATCACATCATTTCTTTTTGTCATGTGATCAGTATAGCAGAAACCCTGGCTTCCATGAGTAAATTAAATGCCTTTAAGTGGATTTTAAATACTTAACAATGCTATCTGGGATACTGTAGTGTAAGCTAGTCTTTATATTGTAGTATAGTGTAGTTGTAGTGTAGTTTGTAGTGCAACTGCTTATTGAAAAACTTATTGCTCTCTTTAGAAAATTTCACCTTGCAATCAAACTGTTCATACATTTTATATTGTAACAGTAACCTTATTATTATTATTATTATTATAACCTGTATCTCTCTCACACACACACACACACATGCACACACATAGGGTGGTCAAGGTTTGTGGTCACAGAAATTTCATTTACTGTATGCATTTGGGGTCAATTGCTTAAAACATTTGGGAACCCACGGATTGTTAAATCTAAATGAATTCCCTCAGTTTCCCCTAACTATTGCATTGGCACTTGCTTTTATACTATTACTATGTGTAGTAATATATGCATATATACAGCTCTGGAAAAAAAAGGAGACAATTGCAAAATAATCAGTTTCTTACAGTATGTTTTTTTTTTCTTACAGGTGTATGTATTGGAGAGATTTTGTTAAAATTTTTGTGAACTGCTAAAAATATTTCTCCTAACTATTGTTACTTAGAGTGTATATTTAAAGGAAATGACATCATAACTCATCAAAATAACCTAAGATATTGCAGTATTTGCAGAGCAATAATAACTTAAATAAAACAAAATGCAAATAATTTGTAAACAAGTTGTGATAATGCTTGTGTGGCATAACCCCAATTTGCAATTACAATGGAACCTCATTCAAATTAGTAAAATTATTCGTTCAACAGCCCCAAAAAATAAATACATAAAAATAATTAATACAAAATACAAAGTAAAAATAAAACAAATTAACCTGCACTTTACCTTTAAAAAGAAGTAAAAATAAATCCCGACAGATAAGTGTTTGTTTGTGCGCACAGGCGCTGTGTGTGTGTGTGTGAAGCTAAAGTAAGGAGCCCCTCCCCTCTCCCCCTTCTCATCTTACACAGTTACCCTTCCTCCGCTCTTTTCACACACATGTGCGCACACAACGGAAACAGTTTTATCGGAATAATAAACAAGAAATCTGTCTAATGACACTTGATTGAGCGACACACTAATGGACTCACTGCTGTAAAGTAAAAATAAAACAAATTAACCTGCACTTTACCTTTGAAAAGAATCGTGACAGAGCAGTGTTTCTGTGTACAGCAGAGAGAAAGAGTGTGTGAAGGCGAAAGTAGGAGCGGTCTGTGTGTGTGTGTGTGTGTGTGTGTGTGTGTGTGTGTGTGTGGCACGGTGTTCAATAACGCGTGCACACACAGACACAAAGAGCAGGTTGATACAGAGAGAGAAAATGTTTTCTGGAGTAAATTGCAGTGGGCTCTTATTTTTTTCCAGAGCTGTACACTGTGCAGCCAAAAAAGTCATCACCTGGATTTAACTCAGCAAATAGTTAATAACCATTCGTTGGATAATTAATCATGCAGTGACTATATGGTTCAGCTGGCATGAGTTATTTAACCCTAATTGCTGTAGTGAGGAGCTTCTCATTTCTTAAACATAAATGTCAGAGAACATAGCATGTGGTTGAAAACAACAATGGAGATTGTTGGAATGGCTAAAATTGTGTTAGGAACTATAAAAGTTGTCCTTTCTGGATGCTCCTCTGGGTCAAAAAAAAATTATTAAAACCTGGAAGGATAGTGGTGAACCATCATCTTCCAGGAAGAAATGTCATCGGAAACACATCCTGAGTGAGCCTGACTGTGTGTGCTCCCGCTTACTCTGTCGATGGTGTCAGTCTGATCCTAGGGAATGAGCTTGCTGGTGGTAAAGTTTTCCCTAGACCTATTGTAACTCACAAGCCTAGTATTCATAAGTTACCTGACCTGTCTACCCAATTCTCTACCGTATTTCCTGCCTGTGCTATAACCCGTGCCCAGTCTAGGAAGTCTGACATCTTTGTTGATCTTTCAGACACCATCCTTTTCTCTCAACCTGATTGTGACAAATGTGAGGTGAGTGTGGTGCCTGAAGTTGTGTCAAAATCGACTGAACTAAGTGCCTTGCCAGATCTTTCTTTAATGGTTTGCAGGGAGGATTTGATTGCTGCTCAGACCTCTGATCCTTCCCTGGCCCCTTGCATTAATGCCGCGGTGGACATTATGCAAGTGCCAGATGCTAGGGTAGCATATTATTGGGAGGATGGAGTGCTGATGCGCAAGTGGAAGGCGCAATGTTCTGATGCGAATTGGCAAGAAGTTCACCAAATTGTGTTACCGTCCGATTACCGTTCGCAGGTTCTTCAGCTCGCTCATGCAAGTGCCCTATCAGGACATTTGGGTGTGACAAAAACCTTCCATCGTGTCTCTAAATATTTCTTTTGGCCTGGATTGAAATCATCTGTGTCCAAATTCGTTCGTTCCTGTCATAGTTGTCAATTGGCGGGCAATCCAAACCAAATCATTCCCCCAGCTCCACTTATTCCGATACCAGTTATTGGTGAGCTGTTTGAACGATTAATCATCGACTGCGTAGGGCCGTTGCCTAAGTCAAAGTCAGGGCATCAATACATATTGACTGTCATGTGTTCTGCGACTCGTTATCATGAGGCAATTCCTCTACGTACCATTAAGACTAAGACAGTTGTACATGAGCTTATTAGGTTCTGTTCTATCTTTGGCCTACCGACCCCTCTACCGAGGAGGGGTCTCCTTAAGTTGCTCAGTGAGCAGTTGTTGTTTCAGAGTCCTTCTCCAGTGTCTATCCTTGATTATGTTAGTTCCTTTCGTGAGCGGCTTCATAAAGCATGTGAGATTTCCCGTGCTCATCTGGAAAACTGTCAGACTAGGATGAAAGCCCAGTATGACCCTAAGAGTGTGGTACGTACCTTTCAGCCTGGTGTCTCTGTGCTTGTCTTACTTTCTGTTCCTGGATCAGCCCTACAGGCTAGGTTTACCGGTCCTTAACCAATTGAAAGGAAACTTGGTGATACCAATTACCTTGTTTGTACTCCTGATCGCAAGCGAAAGAGTAGAGTATGTCACGTGAACATGCTAAAGGCTTATGTGGTCCGTAACAAGTCTCAAGATAATTCCACTTGGAAACAGTGTCTGTGTCTACTGTAGTTACACCATCACTATAGAGTCACCTGAGGGGGATGGGTTAGAAGCAAAGGATGCTCTGATCTTGTGTGCTTGTTTGCAGAATTCTGCAGTTTTGGATAATTTGGAGTCCCATCTCTCTCATTTGTCTACCAGTCAGGCAGAAGCTGTGAGTAATTTGATCGGTAGATATCCCAAACTCTTTTCTGATGTACCTTCACAAACTACGGTGATATGTCATGATATCGATGTAGGTGACAGTCCGCCAATTAAGCAACACCCTTACCGTGTTAATCCGAAGAAACGTGATATTATGAAAACTGAAGTACAGTATCACCTTGAAAATCGTCTTGCTGTTCCTAGTCAAAGTCCGTGGAGTTCCCCGTGTATATTAGTACCTAAATCTGATTCCACCTACAGATTTTGTACAGATTACCGTAAAGTCAATGCTGTGACTAAGCCAGACTCCTTCCCACTTCCAAGGATGGAGGATTGTGTGGACCGTGTTGATAGTGCCCGTTATGTCACAAAATTAGACCTCCTAAAAGGATATTGGCAGGTTCCCTTAACATCCCGTGCTTCAGAAATATCAGCGTTTGTTACACCTGATGACTTTCTTCAGTACTCTGTCATGGCCTTTGGCATGCGAAATGCTCCTTCCACTTTCCAACGGCCTATGAATCGGGTATTGTTAGGAGTATCAAACTGTGAAGTATATCTTGGTGATGTCGTAGTATATTCAAACTCATGGGAAGATGATTTAGCCAAGTTAGAGGTAGTATTCAGCCGGCTGGCTGATGCCTCTTTTGACAAGGCTATTGTCACATACCTTGGAAAACGTGTTGGATAAGGCCAGGTTCGGCCAGTGGAGGCCAAAGTCTGTGCAATTGTTGAGTTTCCTACACCCGCTAACAAGCGTGAGCTGCGGCGCTTTTTGGGTATGGCAGGATATTATCTGGGTTTCTGTAGAAACTTCGCTGCTATTGTTTCACCTCTTACTGACCTTCTAAGTACATCTAGGAAGTTTGTGTGGTCTACGGAATGTATGAATGCTTTCAATGCTGCCAAGGATTTGCTCTGTACTGCACCTGTTCTCTCTGCACCCAACTTTTCATCACCATTTAAGTTACAGGTGGATGCAAGCGCTACCGGAGCTGGAGCAGTCTTGTTACAGGAGCATTCTAAGACCCAACAAAATTACAGCACAATTGAGGACGAAGCGTTAGCGTTATTGTTAGCACTCCAGCATTTTGAAGTGTATTTGGGTGGAAGTTCTAGTACCATTACAGTTTATACTGACCACAACCCCTTGGTGTTTCTAATGGGAATGTCTAATGCTAACCAACGTTTAATGCGGTGGTCTCTTATCATGCAGGAGTACAATATTGAGATCCGGCATAAAAAGGGAACTGACAACTTGGTAGCTGATGCATTGTCCCGAACTTAGGTTCTTGGATTTAGAATTGTGTTAACTTGTTTCTGTTACATTTATCCTTACAGTTAAGAAATCCAGTCTTTGTTTGTAAGTTATCCTTGTTTGTTCTTTGTGATGAGGCCTTAAGTTTTTGTAACTGTTAACTTAGTTTGGGGTTTAGTAGAGAGGGGGTGCCGTTTTTGTTCTTGAGTCTGTTTCTTTCCTGTTTGTTAGTTAAGGAGTTAGAGTATTTTGATGTACTTTTGTTTCTTTTTCTTTTGGCAGGTTAGTTAGATTCTGTTTATCAGTTATGTGTTTTGTTTGTTGTTTTGGCCTGAGCCCCCTCTTGAAGTCTTTAAACCCTCTTTATAGCCTCTTCACAATAAACATCTTAAGTTTTTCTTATTTATGTTGCAACGTGAGTTTAATTTGTTCATTAACCTATGAAGGTTGTTGATTGGTCAGCGGTACTACCACACACAGAGCTTCCGCTTTTTTTTTGTTGCGTGCCGTTCCTCCCTAGATGTAAAAATATGGCACGTAACAGAAATCACTTAAAGGCTTAGCGAAATCAAATTGTAAAAAAAACAGGATAACTCATGGCTTTGCTTAATAATAAAAGTAAGAGCATTCCCACTCACAATGCAAAGATAACTAAGGGATTGTGACTAAACAGCTGTGTAGCCTCACAAGAAAACCAATTATCGATATCACTAATCAGAAATGGCTTCAATTTGCTAGGGAGCATTGGAAAAAGGTCATGTGTAGTAAGGATTTGACCCTCCCATCAATTTAAGATCTTGGAGAGAAATTAATGTGACTCTAAACTGAAATAACTGTTGTGACATTACAAAATCTTTTCAAAATGATGCCACAGCCATAATAAATGCAAAAGGTTGTCCTTTTTGGATGCTCCTCTGGGTCATAATAAGGAGAAAGTGTCCAAATAAGTGAGTGGCACAGACTCTTAAAAAGACATTTCTAATTCTGTAATACATACAGTAGAAGCATGGCTGAAGAGACAATTTTGGACAAAGCTGAAGTATTGTATTAGCATCATACTTTGTATCTGCTTGCAATAAGGCCAAGTTATAGTATGTTTTATCCAATGATCAGCTGTCCAGGTTCATTAAACCTGTGCTCATTGTAGCCTCAGATTCCAAGTCTTGTTTGACAGGGGTAAATCCTAATGTCATGTTCTGTTGCTTTTGCCCTTTTCCGCTTTCTATGATTGTTCACCACACCTCTCTTATCAACAGGGTGTTCTGCTGACAGGAACATTTAGCTGTTTTTGTTTATTTTTTTGGAGAATTCTATGTAATCAGCAAGCTTTTTATGTATGAAAAATGGTCACTATCTGTACAGTCAGGTCTATAAATTTTGGAAGATTATAATTATTTTGTCATTTGATCTCTGCACATAACCACATTGAATTTGACAGGGGTTTGGCAAAAGTGTGGCATTAACCAGTAATTACAGCCATTTGCATAAACATACACACCCATTTTTGGTGGCTCATAATCATTGCAACAAATGGCTGACAAGCAGTTGCATGGCCAGATATGGCCTATTCACTTGTTACACGATGACTTAGCCAGCAGATTAAAGCCCTAGAGGTGGTTCTGAGTGTTATACAGTATTTACATTTGGTAGCTGTTCACACAAACTCTCAACATGAGGTCCAAAGAGGTGTCTATGAAAGTGAAGGAGGCCATCATTGGGCTGAAAAATAACTAAATAAACCCATCAGAAAGATAGCAAAAACACTGGGCGTGGCCAATAAAACAGATTATAACATTCTTAAAAAGAAAGAATTAACTGACAAGTTCAGCAACAGCAAAGTGCCAGGAAGACAACTAAAGTAGATGACTCAAGAATTCAGTCCTTCGTGAAGAAGAACTTTTCACAACATTTAGCCAATCAAGAAAATTCTTAAAGAGGCAGGCATGCCATTGTCAAAATCTACACTCAAGAGATGGCTTTTCTGTGGGATCAGACCGGACAGGCTAGCTTTGGTCCCCGAAACATTACCATGTTAATATTATGTGGTGTTAATGTTATAGATGATCAGTATGTTTGTATGTATGTATGTAATTTATGTATGTATGTATGTACAATACCATTTAAAAGTTTGTACACACCTTCTAATTTAATGTTTTCTGTTTTGTGATTTATTTTTTACATTCTAGAACAGGGGTGGCGAACCTGTTTGCCATAATGAGCCAAAAAAAAATCTTTAACACTGCAAAGAGCCACACAACAGATGTGCAAACAACAGAATCACAACGTATACACTTAATTACATAATATGCAGTTTCGCGCGGTGGCCGTAAGTACTGTTCATTATGATTCACCGCGAGTTTTTGGCGCTGTGAGTACGTTTCCATCTTTCTGCGCGAAAAATGAAACATGTTTAATTTTTTTGCCGGACCCCGCGGACACTTGCAGAACTTCGCGGAGCGACAGCGGAACGTCGGCGGGCAATCGCGGCGACTCACGGTGCCTA
The DNA here is from genome assembly GCA_030014215.1 of Clariallabes teugelsi. Lineage (NCBI taxonomy): Eukaryota > Metazoa > Chordata > Actinopteri > Siluriformes > Clariidae > Clariallabes > Clariallabes teugelsi. The sequence goes on along the minus strand of JAQMYG010000036.1, from coordinate 25,389,584 downwards.
ACACCGCATCTCATCGTGAGTCAAACCGCATAGGTGAGATATAACAGAACAGTTCTCATGGATTTTAATC
>JAQMYG010000036.1:25363489-25375100 GCA_030014215.1 Clariallabes teugelsi | reverse complement strand
TACAGCGATTGGGTTGTTGTAACTACAGTGGATTTACTCAAGACAACTGTATGAAGTGTTGAATCTTTGATGCTGGAAAAATAAAACGAGAGACAAAGATCACTGGACTTCCGTGATGTGAGTAACTAATCAAACTAAAGATACGCGTCAAAACTTGAGGAATAATATGACCGTACAGTGGATAATAGCACTTAGTGTGGTTCGCTGGAGTCCCTTAGCATTAGAAATCACTTGGTAACCCTTTCAATTACATGTCAATTACTTTGTTCCTCTTCTTTTCTTAAATTTCTTTAAGTTCTATATAAGTGATTTTTACTCCAATGGTCTGGCAGTAATCAGGCCTGGATGTGGCCAGTAAAATTTATCCCTGCTTTAAAAAAAAAAAATCAAAGTTTATTCAAGATTTAGCAAGGGAGGAAATTACTTTTTCACATGTAAGTGTGGGCAGCATTTTTCCACTTAATAAATGAAATAATCATTTAAAAACTGCATTTTGTGTTTACTCAGATTTTCTTTGTGAAACATTAAAATTTGGTTTATGATCTGAAGTATTTAAATGTGACAAATATGCAAAAAAGTAAAAAATTCGGGAAGGGGGCAAATAATTTTCATGGCACTCTATAGTGCCTTCAAAAAGTATTTACATCCTGTGTAATACTAAAACTGATACTACGAGTCTAATCTAAGTTTTATTAAAACTTGAGCCACTTAGACTAAAGCCTAAGCATGATGTCTGGCACAAGCCCAATACAGCCCATCATCCAGGTAACACCATTCTTGTCATCAAACACACTGGGGATAACATCATTCTCATCAGATGAAAAATCTCAGATGAACTGGAAAACATGAGGCCACCATAGGTCAAATGAATGGATGGGGAAATACATACAAAGTGTTGAGGAGAGGCTTTTCCAGTCAGTGAGATATCTGTTTCAATGGTGAAAATATACACTGAATGACCATCACCCTTACATGTATCATGCACTCCTGGTTTTATTATTTACTCAAAGTACTCACAGATCTCACGGTTCACCCTGACCAGTTGGTGTGTTCCATCTGCCGCCATTCCAATCAGCTTTACCTATGTCCAATTAATCTGCCTCTCTACCTTAAAACTGCCTCAGTACCAAGTTACTCTTTGCCAGCCTGTTTCTTGAGCTCTCCAGCCATCATCCTGTATCCTCTATTTTGAATTTGCCTATTTGCCTTAGTAAAATTTTTGTCCAGCAAGGTAAGGATTCTGCCTTTCCTGTATTATAAGTTCACTAGTTATCTCAAATTTGGGGGTGTTTAATACTTTCTGGCGACAATGTACGTAAATGATTATACGCTTCTGTGGGTCTTCCCAGCAGAAGTTTTATTTTCAAGATTTCCAAATGATAAAGTTATAAGCAAACCACAATTTATCTTTTTAATAATGTCATAGTCAATTATTATTTTTTTCATGCTACCAATGCCTTCCTTTAAAGGTTTCTTTAAAGGCTGCTTCTCTTAAATCACCAGACATTACTTTGATGGTGTGGAAAAATATGAACTTTCTGAGCAATGCTGATGTCTAAAAGACATTTGTTCACAAAATGGATGACATGTCCCTGATGTCTGAAACAAAAAAATACTCATGAACCAAATGTATTTAATCCATTACTGCATACTAGACCACAGTTGAACCCCATATAATATGTCATCAAACACCATACTCTCACTAAAACATACACTGAAAAATCTTATGTTATGCATTTGATCTTTAAAGGTGGAATAAGATAAAACCCCTTTAAAATCTCAACTGAATATTAGCTGAATATTCTTACATTAAGGCTTCAGCAACTACTATGAATTATTCAGTGGTTGCAAAAAGATAACGTGAAAAGCTATCTACGGTAATGTGTAAAAGGTAGTGCCCCCACCTTTAATTCTTAATGGGGGTTTTTTTGTGCAAAAAGAAAAATCCTAAACATCATCTGATCATAGTGGGTCTTAGTATTAGGCAAATACAACCTCAAACAAAAAAAATATAAAAACATGGGGAAAATTAAATACCCCTCACTGCTGCTACAGGATTTAAAAAGGGTAAGTTGCAGTCAGATGCTGTTAATCATTAGCTCTTGACTAACTGTCCTTGATCATCAGCAGGTGCACATACAGTACCTCTGTAAAGCATACACTTTGACAGTTTGCTAATCTGGAGCATTTATGTGCGTGTTAACACAACAACCAATATGGGAACCCATAAGCAATGGTCATATAGAAGCAATTCAGAAGACAATTTGAAGGTTAACAATGTACAGTGAAAGATTATTCACAAATGAAAGGATAGTTGCCAATCTACCCTGGAATCACTATCCCGTTCATGGCATCTTTATGGGGAACGGTGGGCATGAGGCAGGAATATATACTAGATGTCATGTTAGTTTATTGCAGGGCACCATGCACAAACACACATTTACACCTAGAGACAGTTAGCATAGGCAATTCACATACTGGCATGTTTTGGGAGGTAACCAAGTAGACACAAGAGCCCCCTTTCACACAGCATGTTCATTGCTGGAATACTGCTCATTTGTAGTGCTTCTGTATTCTGTCTAAACGGCATGGCGGCAAAATCTGGGTTCACATTATAATTTATAATATAATTTATTGTTGTTGTTGATGCACCTTTAATCCAGGAGCTGTGATAGTAACATGGGCATAAACGAGATCTGTGTGTTAAAGGGAGCCATCAAATTATGAAATGGAATGAGAACATGTGAATCTATCTGCAGTAATTAACCCAGTCTCAGGATTAAACTTGAGGCCTTCAAACAGTTAGTTACCACCTGCACCACCCTAATTATTAGGCCGAAGAATATGAATATAAGTATAAACGTAATGCTAGATCCAAAAATAACCTCTAGATATTTTTTTGTGCTACTGCAGAAAAATAATGCGAGTGTAAGTATTTTTTTATTCACTATTTAATTTATTTTTACTTTGACTTAAGAAAATTGCACACGCCAACCTTCCGTGCTTTGTAAACTGCAGGATATTTAAAATCATAATCTGCCGTGTGTAGCCTCTATTTTAAAGCATTTTTTAAAATAAAATCAAAATACATACGGTGGCCCTGAAGTACAAAACACAACGACTTTTATCAAAACACAACCACATTTAACAAAACACAAACATCTTGTTTTTGGAAATATCGTTGTGTTTTGTGAAATGTTGTGTTTTGTACTCCAGGGCCACCATACTGTCAAGCATTCTAGTTTTCTCTTCCAAACTCATAGAACTGAGTATTACCTTAAGTTTTAAGTTTGTTTTGGTTTGCCATGCATGCACTGGGTAATAAACCTTAGGATTTTAAGTTTATATGTTTAAAACAACTAGTCATGGTACGCATGACAGCAATCAAGTGATTTTCCACGGTGTCATTCCCATTCCCTCTCCTGCCCACACACTCCAGCATTATAACCTTTAAGCATGTCAAGTTTATATTACAAAATTATGACCTGGGCCAATGGAGAATATGTCAGTGAACAGACTGTTTTGGGGTTATACATACAGTTGCTGACAATGATGGACATGGCGGTTTTCTGAACGATGGTACGTATTCTTGGGAAGGATGCATAGCAGCAGTAATCATTCCGGCTGTCTGTCTGAATGGCATTTGAGAAGTAGAGGTTTCCATTCAGTCCAACAGTCACTCTCTGGTCCTGCTCTATTTGCTTCATGCCTACATGAGTAAGATAAAGAAAAAGCCCAGGAAATAAGTTCACTGAAAACTTATGCCTGTAAATGCATAGCAAGGACAAATACACATAACATTTTCTAATAAGAGCTTTTTTATTATTATTATTATTATTATTATTATTATTATAAAAATATATAGTATTATTATTGATAAATTATTATTATTTTAATGATAAATGGTTGAACAATCATTAAACATTATTGGATGATCGTTAAAAGAACACTTCTGTGTAAGTGCGTTTTAATCACTCAAAATAAGTATGGAGTGATGCTCAAATTTCATAAATACATTTTGAAGAATACTTCACATTGTGTAGTAACAAATGATTCTATATGAAAATTAAGTTTGTCGTAAACTTAAGAATATATTAAACCCTTAATTTACAGAAGCATGACGGGTGAGTGTATGTCATGTTATGTTACTTACTAATGGTCATCCAGTAAATTTCCAATGGAGGAATTCCTTTAGGTGGATTGCATTCCAGAATAAACGGCTGTCCTTCTTCTACCTTGATTGGATCAATTTTCTCTTTAGGGAACTTTGGAACATCTGGTAAGCACAATAAAAACAAGGCAAATGCTGAAATCAGCAGGTGCAGTAATATACTGTGGCAGCAGGAGGGCAGTAAGAGGCCTGGTTCTCTAGAGGCCTCTTAAAAATGTGCCAACATAAAAAAAAGAGATTTATAGCACCCGACAACCTTGGTCCCAAAGCACAGTAATAACACACCATTACTACAGCACTGCCTCACATCAAACTTCAGTGAGTGAATAAGAAGTGCTCATGCTTCGTCACTGGTGCCCCCTTTGGCCTGGTTCCATCATTCAGAGATTTATATGGTGAGTTTTAGAGCACTGTGAGGAATGTATCTAGGAGTATGATAAAGAGAGCAGTGGGTCTATTTTTCACCTTTCGATCCCCAAGATTCACATACACACACATACACAGCAGAGAAAGGGCAAAGTTCAGGGGGCTTGTAGCAGGTAAATACAGTGGACAACCACACCGATTGCAGGATTGGCTGTTTCAGCAGACTTCAGCCTCTAAATCTAACTGAAAGGACCATAATAGTACAATTATATTTTACTCACTAGGAATGATAAACTCGATTTTTTCTGACATTGCAGTTCCTAACTTGTTGGAGGCATAACAGCGATAGACCCCTTGGTATTCAGTGAGGTTTCCGTTGTTTGGGATGATAAAAGTTCCAGAATCTTCTTCAGTGATCAATATGGGATCCTGGTAGGGATCAAAATCTTGCCCATTCTTAGTCCATTTAAATCTGGGGAAGAAAAATATTGGATAACAATCTTATTAATACAATTATTACCAGTAAAAAGTTGTTGAAATAATACAGCACACGAGATAAATTCAGGTTGTCTTTTCCCCCAACAGTTACCAAAACTGATATTTTAGTGTTAGATTGCAGATTATACAGCAACCATCTTCCTTGTCAGGAACATGGTTGTGTTATTAAGAGAAATATTCATAAATATACCCTGAATAATACATGTCACGTGTTTACTATCTCACTTATTACTATCTTACACCTATTCACACCTAGAGACAATTTAGCAAGGTCAGTTCAGTTATATGTTTGTGAAAAACAAAGTGGAAACCTGCATGGACATGGGGGATGGAGGGGGAGATGGGTATGGTTGGGGCCACATGTGAATCATAGCAGAGACATTAATTTCAGCTCAGGATCAAACTAGGAGCCCTGAAGATGTTCAGCAGCAATGATACCCAATTTTGTATTGTAAATACAGGCCATGCCTATTCAGGATAATATGATTATAATTCATGATGTGTGTACAACACGAGTCACAACTATTCACTAACCAATGTAAATGGTGAAAAATGAACAAAGCTCCTCATACAAACTCTTTAATGTTTATCCCTGGATATTCACAATACAGTAAGTCCCCTACATGCAAACATTTATGACTCGAAGATATGAAGATATGAATATGTGTTCATGATTCTAAAGAACAAGGACAAGATCATGGAACATGTTAGATTTATTCTGTGTATAGCCAATTGTGTTAGTATCCTAATATCTAGACAATGTTTGTTGGACTTACAAGCAAATTGGACTTCCAAAAGAGCATGTGTGTATGTTTGGGACTTACTGTATTTTATTATTTTTTTTGTCAGCATCACATACTACTGGCTGGGCAAAATTTAATGTAACTTTAGCAGTGTTTACATATCTGCCTAAAGTTTAACCTGCACTATAAGTAAAATCAAAATGTTAACAATTAATTAATGAATAAACGCAATGTTATGTGCCATATTTAATAATCTACTTTTAAAATAAGTAAAAAGATAAAAAAAAATTGAAAATCTAAACTGAATATTTTTACTGGGATTATTTAATATTTTTTGTAATCACTGAAATAACAGCGCTGAAGTGGTATGAGTGAATTTTAACAAGCTAGATTAATTTTAAGACAAAACTCAATCTTTATCCCATCTACTTTTTAGATTTCTCATCTGTGATTCAATCTCTGATTAACGAACAGGGAGTGTATTTGGCAGAAGTACAGCTGAAGCATAAACAAACCCATAAGGCACTTTTGTACTCCTTATAAAAATGTATTTCTTTGTATTAATACTGTAGGTTAGGCAGACATGTACATGGGCTTTAACCTGAAATAATAATATCACTGATTACATTAAAGCTGATCAGCTTATTTTTTATCTTTAACCTTTAACTATTTCTACAAACTCTTTTCCCATCAATGACAGGTACTTCAGCTAGTATTAAAAATTAGAGAATGCTCCTTTAGTTTTTCTTAACAATAATAAAATTAAGCAAATGTGGCATTGATTAAAATAGAGCAGATGTGGCAGAAGTACACAAATTCAAGAAAAAGTACAAGTACCTGCCAAAAAATTTACTTTAATAATACAGACAGCCTGTAAGTGGCGCCACTAAGTGGTGACCTTCTTTTTTTTTCTTGTTATTTTTTTTCACATCACTAGGTATATTCATTTACTAATTGGTTTATTTCAGTTTGGGCATGCAATATGTAGACACATGGTCAATGCTTGCTAGTCATTGTTATTAGCCAGAGTACCTTAACATGGTCACTGCGTAAACAAATTTACCACAATGGAAATGAACTGTAGTATTTTAAATGCTCAATGTAGTAAGATGTGTTATTTAAGATGCAATTTACACATCATATTTTCTCTCCAACTTTTTGCGCCCAATGCAGTGGGAGAGCGCGGGTGGGCTGTGTAAAGAGTGTGAGGAGAGATGCAAACAGAAGAAACATGTAATACGACATCAAGCTGTATCGATATAAATGGATATAAATTGTCTCATCCTAACCACTTTTTGTAACTGGCCCGTTTCACATTAATTTTAAGAGAGACGGAGACATACCAAAACAATATGCTCTACATATCCCAACTAGTGCAGGTGAATTGCATAAAATAATTCACTTTGTATAAAAGTATGTAAAACATATAAAACTTCAATTTGTTGTTCCAGTATTAGTAACTAGCATGCTACTTGGGAAGATATTTTCTCTTTTTTCCTGTTGACAAACCAACAACTTGGTCTTTTACAAATGAAAATAGGAATTTCAATGTATATGCACTTGCTATTGTTAATATAAGTTAATACAGTACCAGTCAAAGGTTTGGACACATTTGATTCAGGTTTTTGTTTAGTGTTTTCATTTTCCACATTCTAGAACAATACTGGATAATTAAAAACCATGAAATAACACAAAAGTTCATACAATTAAGCAATGTAATTTAGTAATGTGGCAGTGTTAGTATTAATGTAATGTAGCAATGTAAATAATGTAATTATTTTATATGTATATATTACAACAGTCAGTTGTTATTTTAAGAAATGAAGGTCAGTCATTCTGGAATAGTTCTTGCAATAATAACATTGTCAAATTCATTTGCAAAAACCATTAAGCACCATGATTAAACTGACTCTCATGAAGACCATCCCATGAAAGGAACACTATGACTTTCCTCTGGAGAAGTTAATTTAAAGCTACAGTACCAGCCTCAGAAATTACCAATTAATAGTTCCTCAAATTAGATCCTTCAGTATCATTTCACAATGTAGAAAGAAAAAAAAAAACAGTCAAACTGTAGCCTGGTACTGTACAGTATATGGTTAATTTATAGTTTCACAAAGGTGAAATACTACCCTTGTTGATATCAGAATGTATTTTCTGTATTTCTGTTTATGTTAACTTGTAGTTTATGGCTGTTTATACAAACCAGAACCTCTACAACATATCTAACTCAAATATCTAACTTCCCACATGTCGTTCAAACAACTGTGTCCATGTCTGCCTGACAAGACATTTTAAGACTTTCCATGGAAACTGCACAAGACAGAATAGTGTCATAAAAGCTCAACCAACTAGTAACCCCCCTGTGAATAGTAACTTCATTTAGACCCACAGTAGAACTGCAAGCTTATTTTAGACTCATACTGTGTATTCAATGATTAAGATGATTTTGGAATGTTGCAACCAAAAAAATTAAATCAATCGAAAAATATATAATTAGTTGACTGTTGTTGGCAGCTACAAAGAACAGTTTCCTGCATTGGGAAAGACTTTGCTGTATTAAAAGATATTTAGTTTACTCAGTCACATTACAAGTTCAACTTGTGTTTTGCAAATTACTTTATTTTTTATTTATTTTTTTTATTTTGTGAATAAAAATGTAAGTAATGTATGGGTTTTTCAGTAAAAAAAAGTTTTGTACTAAAATCACATACTAAAATAAGAAAAATACCAAAACAACATGCTCTATGTATCCCAACTAGTGCAGCTGCCTTTCACTTCTCCTGTCTTCATTGTGTATGCACTCACTGTACTATTGCCCTTACCTGCAGTTATTTCTTCAAGGCTGTTGCACTCAAAAACCTTAATTAAATCTAATAATATAATATTACATGACTTTTGATGGCAGCTATAAACAACAGTTTCCTGATTTGGGAAAGATCTTCTTTAGTTTACTTAGTCATATTACATAGAACTGCAGAAGTTCAACTAATGTTCTCCAAATTACTATTTGTTTTTACATCTTGTGAATAACAATTTAAGTAATTTCTGGGTTTTCACTGTTTCTGGATGCATTATAGCACACATGCAATATATAATAGATAAAATATTTTGCATAAACATATAACTAGTATATATTGCGAAAGCATAAAGTATACATGGAAAATAGCAAACATACAGCACACTGGCAACTGATAACAATAACATTTCCCCTGAATGTTGAAAACGCACATAATATTTGCAGTGTTTTAAAATGTGCATAATTTTATTAAGAACATGACATCAGGCAGCAGGAGCAGCAATTTTCTTATAAGATACACCTCTTTTGGCAATGCTAATGATCTATTGTGTGAGTCTAGGCATGAGTGCATGTGTGTACTTGTTTGTGTACTTACTCTGGATCAGGATTGCCTTTGGCTTCACACTTGACAGCAAAACTCTCATCAAAAGACAAAGCTATAAGAGTAGGTGGTGACTGCTCTGTTATTGTTGGCGGCTGCTCAACTGGGTAAAGAGAGCACAGAAGAGGTTTAGTTAAAATAAACAGTAATAACATGAGACATACAGGCCTATGGTAAGCCTCATTTGTGTGCCCACATTAATCATGGGCAATGCTGTGTATGTGTGACCTTAGTCCTTGATTAACAATGATTTGCAGGTCTAATACAAGATGTACAAAAAAATAAACATAATAATATAGTCAAATGAAATAAAATAATCAGTTGAACTGTAATCATAATCAGTGCCCAAATCAGTAGATATTAAGTTGATGATGCCTGTAAAGTAATCTAGCCTGCTGAGAATTGTTTATTAGGCACACACTCTGCATTCACACATATTGTTGCACACATTCAAACACTTTGCAGTTATTCAGATTTGTGGGTGTGGGGTGTAAATAAAACAAATCTTTTGCATTATTAGCAATTACTGTAGGCAGAACGGTGGTGTAGTGGTTAGCACTGTGCACTAGCACTAGAACAGTGGTTCGATTCCCAGCCAGGGTCGATTCCTGTCTCTGTGTGCATGGAGTTTGCATGTTCTCCCCATGCTTTGTGGGTTTCCTCCAGGTTCTCCGGTTTCCTCACACAGTTCTGCAGATTGGGCTAACTGGCGTTCCTAAAATTGCCTGTAGTGTGAGTGTGTGTATGTGTGCCCTACGGTGGATTGGCACCTTGTCCAGAGTGTACTCTGCCTCGTATCCTAAGTCTCCTGAGATAGGCTCCAGCCCCCATGCCAACCCCATGTTAATAGGTGCAAGAGTAACTGGGGTATTTTCTTATTTTATCTAATAGCTGCTTCTTTTAGCACACGTGACTTTTCTAATTATTGATTTTTGCATTTGAATGTGCATGGATGTTGCCGTCCATTTGGAACTTGTGTGTGTGTGTGTGTGTGTGTGTGTGTGTGTGTGTGTGTGTGTGTGTGTGTGTTCACTAATTTGAATTAATAGAATAACTTTAAAAATAGTTTTGTCTTATAAATGTGTTCAAGAATCTAGAAGAAAAATGTTCACTTGTTACTTTGCAGCATTATAGGAAATATATCCATAATTTTGCATCCATGACTAAAACAAATATGAAAATAAAGTCATAAATAAATAATTAGTTTTACTCAAGGCTCGAGCAGGGTGATGCCAAGCGAACACCATTTTCATAAATGGTAACACTGTTGATCAGATAACTTGGATTGGCCATGGTGCATCCTTTTTTTTTCTCGTTTTCCTTTTTTTAATCTATTATTTCCTAAAGTAACTGGCTATGGCTGGAGTATTAACAGGGGGCAGCCATTACGTTTTGGTTTCAATGTATTTTTGTGTTCTTGTGCAGTCAGTAATTAGTTTTACTTTTTTGAGTGTGTGTGTGTGTGTGTGTGTGTGTGTGTGTGTGTGTGTGTGTTCATGCTTGTGTAATTTATTTAAATAAATTTTAAATAGAAAATAAAAGCATTAAATGGAATAGGTTAGATTGTGGGGTGAAGTTCCCAGTGGCATAATCAGGCTTCTTTCCTTTTCTTTAGTTGTCAGAATTGTTAGGGCACCCCGGTCACATCATTAGTTCAGCACTGTGCAGCAAAAGCAGTTTTCTACATAAAAAAGTGAAAATAAGATCTGTACAATGTTTTTAGCGCTGCATTGGGATTAAAAAATGTGCAAGGTGTTGGCTTTTTAGTGTGCCTTAATAAAATACTCCAAATACCAAAATATAAAGACCTACAATTTGACATTTGAAAAAAATATATTTTTGTTCAGTTCAATCACTGTTATCTCTTTGCCGTAATAATGCACACAGTTGAACAGTTTAAAAATTTTATATTAGCCCCCCTTTTTCTTTTTCAGTATTCTAGCCTAACTTCTATTCGGATGTTAGTGGTATCAATGGATGGAACAGAAGTTAAACACAAACAGCCTTATATTATGACTCATCTAGCACACTAACAACTAACAATTTTAATGTAGTCTCAAAATCTTTTTTAGATTGAGATAAATGTTCAATGCCAGGGGTGTCCAAATTTCAGCTCCAGGGCCAAATGCGGACAGATGTTAATTAGCCCATGGCCTCCGTCGTAGACTGGCCAATGTGTTGCAATTTTTCCTTTCAATTGCCAGTGGCAGCAGACTGTGTTCACACAATTAAACTAAATAGAATTATTTTACTGAATTGTTTTAGTCCTTGTTACAGACCTAAAGCAAAAAACGTTAGCAGTGAGAAATTCAGCAAATAGGCTTATTCTCTACAAACTCTGAAAACATTCATATCTATCAGAGGTGTCAAGTAACGAAGTACAAATACTTCGTTACCTTACTTAAGTAGAAATTTTGGGTATCTATACTTTA
>JAQMYG010000036.1:25256827-25267617 GCA_030014215.1 Clariallabes teugelsi | reverse complement strand
GACACTAGGGGGAGACAAAGACTGCGGCTCAGTAGACCGGGGAATTGGATCTTTCTCCCCGAGGCCATGGTGGAACAAGTGTTACAGATGTTACACTTTCAACATCAAACTTGCAATCTTATTATCCCATCATGTTCATATAGGAAACACTTGTCTATGTTTTAGGCTGGTTGAAATTTTTATTTCTCTCTTTTCTCAGTTACCTACCTACCATCACAGAAATTGATCTAGTAGCTGTTTTTCAACACTTCAGCAAATAATAAAACAGCTTGCTCTCAGTCACCAAAGAATTGTCTCATGTAAACAAATCAAGCTATGCTCTAGAGGTGAGTAATTTCTTACTTACGTAATTTTTATGATTTAAATAATGTAGTGTATCCTATGAAGTTTTGGAACCAGCTACATTTGTCATTGCTTTTGAAGAAATCACACTGCCACTTACTGCCACTTTTGAAAAGCAAGTCATGCGAATACCTGCAGGTAAAAGAAAAGAAAGAATGGGCAAACATCCTGACGTTAAGAAACATATTTTTTGCATCTAGAATAAAAAGGAGAATATGCACATTCTATTTCATGCTGTGCTCTTGTTATAAATGTCACTTTTGGTATGTCAAGAGAGCAAGATCTAAATAATCTGTCTCCACCTTCACAGGGGCCTCCCATCAGGTCTGTGAGAAATAACTAGCAACAAGACACATCACAAACATACACAACACATTTGTTCCCAGCTGGCATTCTTCATGATAAATTGCAAGGATATTTTCAGTCTTAGCTTCCAGCAGAAACATATGGATCAGAGCCAGATGCAGGTCAAGTTGGCATGTTCAATCAAGCCAGGGAGTGTGAGGCTCGGTCTTACCAGGACAGCAGATGGAGAGCAGAGGATTCTTCATTTCTTGTTGACTGTTTAGACTCAGAAATTAAGGGGCACATACACTTGGCTCCAAATTTGAAAGTACAATAATACAAGGCGTTTGCTGTGTTCTGGGCAGATGTAGTGTCTGTCACTGCCAACTTGTGTGATGGCACACTTATCTGGATCCATTTATATGGAGTGAGTATGTATGTGTGTAGCTTTGAAAGTGTGCCTTTGAAAGATACACCAGGTCCTCATTTATAACAGAAGCCATATTTCATATTAATTTGGTGGCACTTTGCTGTGTCCTGAGTGATGTTCAACAGCTGCAAGACTCCATTCATCACTATAATATACACTGATCTTCATTATTTTATCATTCAAAAGGTGAGGTCTACATTGTTATTCCACTTACCTTATTAAAAGTTGTTGAATCCCAACTGTAACCCTTCTTTCTGCAGTAATAATAATAATAATAATAATAATAATAATAATAATAATAATAATAATCAGTACAATCATTTAAGCATAACTAATGTATCCTGCTTTTTCCTTAATCAGGGTGAAAGTGGATCAAGAGCCTACCTAGGAGCACTGAAAATTAAGTGGGAGGATACCAGTCCATCACAGGTCACAATGCACACACATTCACACACTTAATTTTACTTGAGGAACAAGAAGAATATGCAAAAATCTTCACAGACACTAAGCTTAACGCTCAGCCAAGAACCCTGGAGCTGTAACGTGGCAGTGCTACATGCTGCACCACCATACCATCCCTACTGTAAAGCAAATGCATGAAAATATAAGCAGTAGTAAATTATAATTATAATTTAATTAAACTATATGTAGACAAAGCATTCTTAAATATCCCCTTCAGTTTTACAAATTTAATAAATATATAATTATACTGTAATTGTAACTTATTTTATTTAAGCCAAAACTCCAGAATCCGTTTTATAGTCTTCTTCTAATTATTATTATTATTATTATTATTATTATTTCAGAACTTGAAATTGAACTTAACCCTTTAAACCATTTATTTATTATTAAATTTAGGATTAGATTCCAAATGACATTAGTTCTATTTTGAGTTCTGATTTCTATCATCGTAGCAAAAATTACAGATAGCTTTTAGTACTTTTTTTATCCTTCCTTTTCTTCTTCTTGTTATGCATAAGGACTGAAGGCATTTCAGCATAACCCTATAACGCAGTATAAAACTGACAGAATATCGCCATAAGTATTGCTTTGAATAATAAGTGATTTCATCTGCATATACAATGTGTAACATATTCCATTTAATGTCTTTCCAATTATCCTCATCAGTAGTGTAGAAAAATTAAGAGTGAAAAATCTTCATAATACCAAAGACTTTAGTGCTTTTCCGTTGTATTTTGGCCACAGCACACTAAAACATGCACATACAGTACACACTACCTTAGATAAATTACATTATAAAAATAAGTTATTCAATAGTGAAGTAATTGTTCAGCTTGGCAGAGTATAGTTTGCCAAGATTTTTTTTTCCAGTGTTGAATTAACTAAATTATATCTTACATCTAGCACTGTGCATGCTAATTCAAACAGGTTTGCTGCATAATGTGGTGAAACTGTTCTGATTTATCAACAGTGGTTAAGAAGCTATGAACCAATAATCAGACTAAAGACCTATTAATCCTCTTATACAAAGCCAGGAACAATACCTACAAAGCAATTACGTAACCCACTGATCAGGCAGGCTAATCTCTGCATTTAAATAGCATTTAAACCATCCCATAATTGCTGGAATGCTATATCCAATAGCATGGCTAATCAAATACTATAAACTGTCACATTAAAGCTAACTTGTGGTATAAAATAATGTAATGTTGTGAGTTGACAAAGTTAATAAAAATATTTCTGGACAAAAATAGGAGCAATGTCAAAAGAGTGTATTTTGGCTTTATAAATTTTGGTAATTAATCTATGCCAAGTGGTCATGATTGTGTGATAATGTAAGAGAAGCGGGTGCTTGTTTTTCCCCCATGTTGAGCTCATCACTACTGAATACTATTCCAGCCAGCAGCGATGGAACAACACGGAGACACTGTATATATCAAGGATTTATCAAAAGTCTGTTGTTGCCAGTAAGAGAAGGAAGAGTTTAATAAGTAGTGCATGGTATGTATAATAAATCATAATGCCTGTGGGGACCGAAGGCTAGCCTGTCCCATCAGTACTTTCATTATGGTCGCATTCTGGGTGACAAACCCCTATAGTAATGTATTTATTTGCATCTCAATATTAATTTAAGACAGATAAAAAATATCCTTTTAAACCAACTGTCTAATACTGTGTAGATGTTAGATTTTCATTTAAGCAGTCATCCTAAATATTAAAATACATTTTTTCTAAGACCACACACACACACACACACACACACACACACACTTCTATATCTCTATATATCATTTGAAAGAGAAAATTCTTCAATCAGATCTGAGGCTCAAAATCACAAGCTCATTTTATTAAGATTATCATTGTGCCCCAGCTTTCACTTTTTAGGTGCTAGATATAACCTGCCATATGCAAACTCAATCAGGGATATTTCACAGTTCTGTTATTTACCCAGTGGAGCAGAGTAATCCACAGCCCTACACAGGCCCTGTAATGACAGCAAAACTCTTGTTCCAAGTGCTTGGCAAAATTTCCGTTTTATCCTGAAATTGTACTTACAGTACAAAGAGCTTATGGTGAGCCAGCCATCACTGAAGCACAGAACACAACCTCTTTGTCTCTGTAAAGGATTACACAAGCAAATGGTCTCAGCCACTGTACAACTGAAAAGTCCTATTCTTTATTTAACCAGTGACTGCATTTTCATGAGCTTTATAAACAGAACAGCTACTTTTTAATGTTCATGTTTAATTTAATAATTCCTTTATAATGTGGAATAATGAGTTAAAGGTTTATATGACCACCATAGATTTCTAGATATCTGATTTATTTATTTATTTATTTTTTTACCACCAATGGGTTGATATATTGAGAGGTTTGTAACATGAATCATTTGAATCATTTTCATGCATTGAAAATTTTATGAATACACCAGCAATTCCTGCAGGCTGGCTATAAAAATTTATAGCACATTAAACAAAGTCTTTCCACTTCTGTAGTAGTCATTAGGATGAAACACTCAAAAATAGAAAGCATAAGCATCACAGTGGGCATTACTCAATCTCTGTCATTAAAGGGGTTTAGTATCAGTTGTGTATAAAGAAAAAAAAGGCACAGCTTTTATGAAAGTATTTTACTCTCATTCTGAGGCAAGTGACATTATAATGCTGTCTTGAAAATTTACATTTACCTTTGCTCAGTTCCTCTCCAGCTCCAACTCAAGCACAGTACCTTGCGCTTGATCATTGTATTTGTGTCTCACTCGTCTTTTTTTTTTTAATGCTGTGGTATTCCCATTGTTCTGTGTTAAAATATGGATTTGGATATGATTATGAATCCTGACCATGATTCTTGAATAATCTATAAATGGCCTTCTTTGCCCCTCAGTGTTACAACTCAACTACAAAGTTATTGGACTAAATGTAAAAGCAGTGTATATAAATTTATTTGGTTCAGCATAAAAGAACAGGTGTTTGGCTCTTAATACAGTCATTGAAAAAGAGATAAGACTGGTTTACTTTATAATAATAATAATAATAATAATAATAATAACTAGTGTTTTATTCATCCAAAGAGAAATTGTAATTTTCACATATGCTGGGGTCAGAGCGCAGAGCTGGATACAGGATACAGTGCCCATACATACAGTAGGATTAAGCTTTGAAACCCCTGAATTTCTGATCAGAAACCCAGTAACCTACAGCCTTAACCATTTGAGCCACCACTGCCCTTAGTTTATCATGATGTATTTATTATTAGAGTACTTAAAGCACTTTGGTATGTCACTCTGAGATAATCTGTCAAATGCCACAAATGTTGATGGAATTTATTCTTCTCCACTGCAAAAAAAAAACAATATAGAACTTCACGGGGCATTCCCTATCCTTAATACATAGTGGGAAATTTTTAAATATAATAATTTCAAGCATTACTCAGGTTTCAGTTATGAATCTAACAGCAAATATGTGCATACTCTATTTTTGATATATTAAAAAAAGTGTCCCTAGGGTGGTCAACATTGTATACCTTTGTGAAAATGCTGCTTGTATTTAAAGGCACAGAATCACTGAAGTTATAACTCATATGCACTTTAGCCTTTCATATTTGCTTTAGTTGCCTGTTTGTCCAAGTTCTATGTGTAAGCTTTTCTCAGCAATGTGAGTGGGCGCTTGGAGTTACATTTTAAAAGAAAGCTTTAAGTTCTTTGATGGACTTTGTAGTATGTTACACTTTTATGCTTGAGGGAAACACTTAAGTTAGACACTCATTAAATTTGTTCCTTCACTGCACAACTTGTCTTCTAATTGACTCTTTCAATTACATTTATATTGAATTATATGCATTATAGGGCAGGGGAGACTGCCCCATTAACAATTCCACTCCCATATCCCCCCACACCCTATTCCACACACCCTAGTTTCTTTAATATAGTTTTATCCTTTGTGAAATATTTGTGGCTTGCAATAAGACATTATAACTTTAAAACAAATATCAAACAATATTATTTCAATCTAAATTCATATTCACACATTTTTGTGCTCTTGTCTTTTGTTTAAAAAAAAAAAAAAACATTCCCTAAAGACCAGCTGAGACAATCTAGATAGCAAATCACTAGAGAATTTAGTGTAGGTGGATCTTGTTGAATGTTTCTCTCTTTTGTACACACATACCCAATGTCATTAAACACCTTAAGGCCACACGCTGTTCTAATAAAACAATGCATCCTGTCATGCTAAAAAGCAAGGATGATATTTACAGTCAAAGGAAGAAAGCATTCTGCTCTTTGTCAGCATTTCCATAAATGCGTACTTGGACATTTGAGATGGGTTGTTAACTTTTGCCATATGACTATAACACAGTGTCATAAAAGATGATTGAGTAAATTTAAGTAAAATTTTCCCTTTTACAGGTGCAGCAATTTTTATTGAGTTCGTTGAGTCACAGGAGTGCTTGTTTTCTAAATCTTGTGGAAAGGTGTGCATTTCTTCAAATTAAAGTCAACATGCTTTAATGTTATCTTATATGCATTTACACAGAGTGCAAAAGTGGCTGTCTGGAGACAGATGAACAGAAAAAGAGGAAGGTGTGTGTATGTGTGTGTGTGTGTGTGTGTGTGTGTGTGTGTGTGTGTGTGTGTGTGTGTGTGAGAGAGAGAGAGGTTTAAGAGACTGAGAGTAAGTGATAAAAGTATATGACTAAACAAGTTCTTTATGATGATCTAAAAGTCTGGATCATAATGAGGTCCCTGTGCTCTGTGCTGTTCTGCTGTGAGGGTGGATTGGTGCTCGTTTTTTGTTCAGTCTTCCCCTCAAAATAAGCTGCTCTGTACATGCTTACAGAATAGGAGATAGAGTCAAGCTTCTTTTCATTTACAGATGCTTCACATAGTAAAAGTATACTACTACTGAATACTAAGCAAGTAAACTTTGAAAGACAGGGGCATTTAAATGGCATTTTTTCACATTAAAGGCAACTATTTCTAAATAAATTAAATTGCAGGATATTGAAGAGAACATCAGTCACTACTGAAACCTAATTTAATGACAATTTCAGTTGATATTGTATTTAAAATATAAAGAAACTAATAGGTAATTTTAATATTTACCAGTTAATGTGTGTTTCTAATTTTTAAAGGATTAATATATGCAAAAATTTTTTTACTTGTTAGGCATGATAAGACATCTCTTTTGAAGCTATGAGAACTATTCCCTTGCTTCAGCAGTTAGTCAATTAGGTTTGAATGAAGCACATCTCCTGCCTGACCATTGGGATCATGTAGGCGGCATAACAAGCAAAAAAATTGACTGCTCAATGCCGTTAGCATGCTAGAGGCTATGCAGCTCAACACAAGGTCTCCCATGCATGAACACTGTGCCAAGGGAAAGACCTTAACACCCTGCTGATTAGCACAGAAGGACCTTACCGGTTAGCGAGCTTAATTAAACGAAAACCGATAGTCCAACAGCTCTATTAAGAGTGAGCACTAGTGACTTAGCTGAGATGAGAATATTTTGCATGAATGATAAAATGTGCATTAGAATGGAAAAATGAAAGCTCTCTGGTAAAGGTTGCTGTGGTTATCAGACCTAATTTTTCCTACAAACTAGTGATTCAAAACAAATATCCATGCTTCTTATTTAAATTTTCCATTTAAATTTGACTAGTACTCCTAGTCAACGTTTGGGTCAGAGATATCTTAGAAGATATTGAAATGTGGGCTTTGCATTATAGTTTCTGTACATCAAACATCAGGTAAGAGATGAGATTTGTTGCACATCAACACTATGACCTATAAAATACTGTAATATAATCTTAAAAAGCTGTCCATGGGGCTTGATGATATACAAATTTCTTTTCTCTCCAAAATTTCACTAAGATAAATAGCTCATGTCTTAACACTAATATGCATTTTCCTCTCCCCACAGTGAGCTGGCGAACATAGAGGAAGAGGGGAGGAGCAGAGAAGTAATGCAGACGCCGAGCCTGATGGGAGTAAGATCTGATTGATTGCGTTGCTATTGCTGAGGACTTTTGTTCCACTTCTCTCTCTCTCTCATTCTCCCTATTCATTCATCCATGTGTCTGTTCATTTTTCCTCCCATAAACTGTGCAGAAAGAGCTGAGCTCTGCTGGGTGCTTAAATTTTCTATTGATGGATGCTTACATGGGAGAAAAATAAGCACCACTGTTGAACATATGCACTGCATATAAGAATGACTTTAACACTCAGTCAATCACATATTTCTTCTATATAGAAAATAGAAAAAATAATCTTGTCACAATATATTTTATTTCAGATTTTGTTCTGGCAGGTTTTGTAAACAACCTGGGGCAGCTGTGGCCCCTTAGGGCATGAATCCACAAGACCTCTGGTATGTGCTGTGGTGCCTGGTACCAGGACGTTAGTGGTGGATCCTTTCAGTCTTGTGTGGTTTGAGGTGGGGCCTCCATTCAATGTACTTGTTTGTTCGCTGCGTTCCATGGATGTTTCATCAGATGGGGAACTGGAGAATTTGGAGGCCAGATCAACATCCTTCAAGGATTTGCATTCTAACACCCATGAATGGCAGGCTGTGCTGCACTGGGTGTTATGTAACCTTTATGGCCTTAATTAAATTTTTTCAGCAATATATATGTGCTACATTGGCTTTTCAATGGAATCAGATTGGACAGGCTTGCCTTTGGTCCCGACATGCTTTGATAAGTC
The DNA here is from genome assembly GCA_030014215.1 of Clariallabes teugelsi. Classification (NCBI taxonomy): domain Eukaryota; kingdom Metazoa; phylum Chordata; class Actinopteri; order Siluriformes; family Clariidae; genus Clariallabes; species Clariallabes teugelsi. Next base: position 25,259,395 of record JAQMYG010000036.1, on the reverse strand, counting down.
TTAGGTGTAAATATGCATAGGTACACCAATCAGCGATAACAGTAAAGTCACTGATAGGAGAAATCAATAGCAGTAATTATGGTGTTACAATTGCATCTGGTGGAGACAGCTGATAAAGTGGACAAAGTCTAACACACAATATGGCCGCAAATCAATCCGTGCTCTCTGATATCATCCAAATGAGAAACGGTTCCCTGTTGTGTCTGGTTCCTCTCAGCTCAGGTAGTCTTTTTTGCCACTGTCACCCTCAGTTTGCTCAACAGGGACAAACTGATAATTATAATTTATACATATTTCTTCATACTTCTCATATTTCCAAATATTTTTTATTCTATAAAGCTGCTTTGTGACATAAATATAAATACAACCGAATTGAAAGTTTACAAGAAGTATCTCTTCAATTGAATATTGTGTTAAATAAATGATATAGCAGTGCCATTTTACCCAAGTCTCTGTAACTAGCCAGTCCACTGGCTATGAGCTTCTGGCAGTGAGCTGATTAGGTATGTTTAGAGACGAGCATTAAGAAGGTTTGGAAATGTTATATAGAGTAATGGCCTTCATTTTCTAAGTCTGTTTGTTAAACCATCTCATCAAACATTACAGCATCAACTGTTATCTTTAAAAACAACAATAAATTCAATAGTGTTTTTTGTCAGACAGGATTTTGTCAAATAAGTGAATGCTTGAAAGAAATAAAAGTTTTCATCTAAAAATAGTTTGCTGCTTATTTTGAATCTACTTTTTGAAGCTACTCACTGTGTGCTATGCGCACATGACAGGGATTGATGGGCATACTGTGATTCCAATCTGTTTTTACCCTGTTAAAGTAAGTGATTAAGTAAATAAATAAACATGTTTAGGTCTAAACTTTATATCCGTCCTCTAAATCAGATTTTAGAGCAAAATATTAAGAGGGAACTCTTGAATAAATTACTTAAAGTGAAGTACAGTAGTAAAAAAAAACTACAATTACAAATGTGAAACTTATAGAATACATGTTCATGTCCACTAGCACTTTTCATCATAAAAAACTCACTAAGTTGTGAGGAAAAACAGTAAATGTGGCTTTGACAATGGTTTTATAGTATGCGTTCATAGTGGACAGATGGTAGATGGCTTGTATTTGAATAACAGCATAAGTTCTAGGTTTTATAAATACTTTTCAGCCAGCAGCATCTATCTGGTTAAAAAGGCTCATAGTTAAAAAGGATAAACAGACGTTGACAAGAAATGGGCAGAAAACCTATTTAATTCGTTTTTGGTACAGTTGATTTTTAGTTGTATAGTCCTTAGTCATTACAGTCTCAAAACAACTGAGCAAACAAGAATATACAACAGCAGAAACCTTACCAGTTTTGATACTAACATAATGTTGATAAACATAATGAACATAATTTCTATATAAATGTATTTAGGTTATAAGAGGGAAAAGTACTAATTGCAAAATATACCTCAAGTTACACTTTGCATACTTACTATAATACAGGTTAAAAAAACTTAAAACTTAAAAATCAAACATTAGCACCATAATCAAACCATTATGATCTGCAAATCTGTGGAACAACACATTCATGGCAGGCAAGTACAATATCTTCCATACTCACAATATTTTACAGTACATATAATGACATATGAAGCTAGACCTGTTTACAGTCTCTTCTTTTAGGTTTTTCTCAAGAATCCAGTGAGCGAATCTTTACCCTTAAGTCATACTGGCACCTCCTGACTAATGTTTTGGATTAGGTCACAACCAGGGTTTCCAAACAACATAAATATAACAAAATCATACCTAGGCAGTGCTGAAAACCCACTTATTAAACTTAACCATTAGGTTTGACCATAATAAATTGATCGTTGTTCTTTTTACTTATTATCTGACATATTCTACTACTGAGTATGCAGATTTAAAGATATGATTGATGCCTTTTCCAGGCATCCTCTTATCCTCTTCCCTCTACGGTGACAAAAGCATGCAACCTTACAGTTACAAGATTTTATTTTACAATGGAACCTTGGATTGTGAGTAGCCTGGCTTGTGTGTGTTCTGCAAGAAGAGCAAAAAATGAATACATTTTGGTTTGAAAAACGAGCAAGTCTTGGCTTACGAGTACCGAGTATCATGTAGCACGCATGTGCTTCTTGTTTTGACACCGAACGTCACATGATCACAACTGAGCCAATGGTTTTTCTCTCTCTTGCGCTGTGGAATTGTGGGTAATCGTCTCCCCTGCTCAATCAGTGCGCATCTCTCACTGGTATAATCAACAGCTGTGCACGCGTGTACGGTTTACTATGACACTGTGACCATGTGTGTGTGTAAAGCATCTTTTATTTTGTGTTTGTATGTGTGTGTATACAGCACGTATGTACTGTTTATTACAATACGTGTGTGTGCGCGCGTGTAAAGCAAAGGCAAGTCTCATTAGAGAAGTTAAAGATCCATTTTCTCTCTCTCAGCCTGCACTGATTCTGTTACTGTGTGTGTGTGCGTGTCATTGGACAGCGTGCCTCTTGACTCCTCCTTTTGCCTTTACACACGCCTCCTCCACTCACCTTCCCAGCCCG
>JAQMYG010000036.1:25112484-25134416 GCA_030014215.1 Clariallabes teugelsi | reverse complement strand
TAATTATAGTGTTGGAAATTGGTAATATTTGTAATATTTCTGGGAGGCTGGAACAGATTATCTGCATTTACATTATTATCAATGAGAAAATGCATTTCGCAATACGAAATTTACTTTGCCTTAAGAATTCACCTCCGGAACAGCTTAAATTCATATGCCGAGGTACCACCGTATAAGTTATTTTAGTCATTTTTTTTTTTTATGCCATTCAAAACTAATATAAAACATGTAAGAAAGATTCATTTCATATTCATTATGAACGCAGTTGTGCTGTACACATGGTACTTCAAGGGAATAAGAATGTATGTCGTTTGATACCATTGTATCAGGTTTGATCACACATCTTTTTAATATATTCATACAAAACCAAATCATTTGTTTGTTTGTTTTTACATTTTCAGCTTTGCACCATGTTTCCACCTGAGTATGCATAAAAAGTTTTTTTTTTTTTTTTTTGCATAGTTAAAACACTACTGGTGATTTCAAGCATGTCCCTTCTTGCATATGTATGTATTTGTGTCATTCTATAATTTGAGTTACATTCCTTTCATGAACCTTTCCTAACAGTCTGTTAATAAGCATATTTATTCTAAAAAAAACTGGATAAATGTGATGTTATAATATCACACAAATGGTATGTGCATGTTTCACCCATCTTGGAAATTATCATAATGTTGCAGAATTTACCATTTCTTTCCATGGTCATTTTTGCAGTTGAGGATTTCTTGGTTTCAAAATAGAGTTAACAACAACTATTTTTGTTTAATAGTCAAAATACTAATAAACTGTATATTATTACTGATTTTCTCATTTTAAATATTTTAATATATCAGTTTGTTATGGCCCAAGTCCTCTCTTTCCAAGACCTCTTTTGGATGCTCAGTCACTCGGTCAGTAATCAGAATAAATCCTTTTCAGGCCACATTTCTGGGTTACTGACAGGTAAACCACACCTTGATGCATCTGCTACTCATGTCTGTCATCAAAAGAACTCAGTTTCCAGCTTTAGAATTTGATTTTCATTTTTCCTCTTCTTGCTTTTCCTGTGGATGACACAGACACACACATACTATGACAGATCTCTCTATCCTTCCCACCTCTGCCTTTTTTTCAGAGGATGTAAGAAGGTGAGTCACCCAGGCATGAACAAGGCCAAGCGAACCAAAGCCAGTGTCCTGAGAATGGCAGTGAGGCACTTTTAATCTAGTTTGTTTCGCTCCCTTCGTCCTGTCCCTTCTGAAGAGCTGGACTGTTTACTGAGCCCTGCCTGCCCAAGGCAAAAGTAGAAGTGTGGGTACTGTGTGAGCATCTCCAGCTAAAGGATAACAATTGCCTAAAGGTGTCATTGGTTTAATATTCAGGTTCTACTTACTTCTCTGCAATTATTACACACTGTCCATCAAGTTTTATAGTGATTTTAGAGTTATTTGACTTTGACCCTCAACTACTATGTACTTCAACGATATTTGAAGAGAAGTGGAAACACTGTCTATAATAGCATGACCCCATCATCTGACCTGAATCACCAAGAATCACCACAGAGCTGCTAAGGGAAATGTTGGGGGCAAAATGCACCTTTTTCCCAGTACAGTTTTTAATTTAGATTTATACACCAATTCTTCAGCCTCGTAATGCAATATAGTATTTACATTAATCAGATATAATATTAAAACAATTAACATTAAAACCAACTAGCTTTTGTGTACCACTTGTGCCACCGGGGTGGGCCCTTGATAGTTTTGTTCCCCCAGTGTTGTTCAGTTCACTTGTCAGTGGTGTCATGGCTGATCAGTGTATATTGATGTATATGAGTGTATAAGCTTTTAAAATCTTGTAATTCATGCAGCTAAAAAAAAACATTTTAAACACTTGATATGTATGGCTATTTATAGTGAAACTATAAATGGAACACTTCTTTATACATACAAAACATTTTGGAACAAAGTAGGTTGAAGACCTACTGATGATTTTCATTTTTTCCCCCAGAACTTACATTCGCCTGGGTCTTCAATGAGTACCCGAACTTTGTCCAGCAAGACAGCAGGCGCTTTGTGTCCCAGGAGACTGGAAACCTTTACATTGCAAAAGTTGAACCATCTGATGTGGGCAACTACACATGTGTCATTAACAACAGCATAACCAAGGATAAAGTGCTCAGTTCACCCACTCCTCTGGTGCTGAGAAATGATGGTAAGATCTGTCTACATACCAGACAATCCTTGATGGCTGGCTTTGAATGGGATACAATCTGAGATTTAAAGGAAGATGCCTTTTCAAGAAAGGTCGCTTTTTTAAAAGGTTGCTTGAGATGGTTTTTTTTCTAAATGCCAGGTCTTTGAAGACTGAACTGTTGCCTTTTAGGAAGGCTAACATGTAGTACTGACAATGACACACAGAGGCCACATTTCCATCTGAGATGGGTGCTAGTTTACTGAGTGAATTCTCTAAATCTTTCATAGACATCTTGGCTGTTTTTTTTGTTTTTTTTTCCAAATACACACTATCCTGGCACTTTCTTTGTTATTGTCCCCTTGTCGTTATTTTGCCTGTATACATGAATATAAAGAGCATATGCCATAAATCATTGATGAACTACACAGCAGGTATGTATTTGTGTTGTTTGCCCATCACAGGTGCAATGGGAGAATACGAACCCAAAATAGAAGTTCATTTCCCAGACACTGTGCCTGCCGCGAAAGGATCGTCTGTGAAACTAGAGTGCTTCGCCCTGGGGAAGTGAGTTGTGTGTATGTGTGTTTTATCAAGCAGTAATGTTAATCGGGGGATCACATCCACGTCTCGATAACATGTACTTTTATTTCTTTTTGATACACTGTTGCAGGTCCTTTGAAATTCAAGATTATTCCTTTAGAGACTTTCCTAATGTGATTAGCTGTCTGCAATGAGGACTGATTATTTATTAATTTATTTATTTATTTACTTCATTTTATTTAATAGCATGCGTCCTATTTTAATGGCTGCTTTTCACAGAGTGCTAACACAAAAGATTTAGCTTTTAAATAGTGTGGAAAACAAGTCTGATGCATCCTCTGTGAGGAAAAGTGTTCATCATTTAGTGTGGAAAGAAAAACAACACATTTTTTACAGAAGAGGGGATTACAGCCTTTTAGAAAACACATAGCTATATTAGTCACAACTGTTGAGCAGAAATGTTCAAAACATGGTCTCCAAAAGCAGCCCCAATCTAAACATGTGAACCATTTGAGACATACGGTACTAGCAGGTTCCTGTAAACACTTAAGCTCTATACAGTATTTGTTCTTTCTCTCTCTTTCCCACAGCCCAGTTCCGAAAATCAGTTGGAGAAGAACCAATGATGTGCCATTCCCAAGTAAAGTCAAATTGAGTAACTCCAATGCTGTTCTGGAGATCCCCAGATTCCAGCAGGAGGACACGGGGACATACGAGTGTGTGGCAGAGAACAGTCGAGGAAAGAATGCAGCAAAAGGCCGCCTTTCTTTTCATGGTAAAGGAGCTTGTTGTAATTGTTGTATCTTGCATTAAAGTTTTTTTGTAATATTAATGTATTTGCCATGTTCTGTGTGAAGGTAATCAGGTCTGCTTATGTTGTTGGGCAACTGTGGTGCTTCTTTTAATCCAGATTGCACTTCTCCACTTTGATGAGATCTGGAGTAATTTGTTATTTTGGTCAAGGTTTTGTAAAAGCCCTAAGACAAAAAATAATAGTGTAGGCTTTTTGTATCTTCTTCCCTACTTGTGCACAAATACATGTTATGACAAGCTTCCGCTTTCATTACGATGCATAGATCTGAATGTGATGAGTGTTACCCTCACACTGTCATCTGTGTTATTACTTAGAGCAAGGTCATGTCATGACAAGTCTGTCAAATGACTCTTGTACTCATGAGGGGCTATGATGTTGCATGACACATATGATGAAGCAGTGGTGATGATGCTGTCATAAATTAGGACATCAGTGACATGTCCTTCTCAATCTTTAGACTTAGCATTAGCAACAAGCAAAAACTACAACCTACGGAAATACACAGTAAAAAGCGACTGGATATTTTCCTATTCTGAATAACATCTAATAACCTCTATTAGTCTAATTGCATACCTTATACCGACTAATAACCTGTATTAATCTAATTACAAACCATACACCAACAAATAGTGCAGTTCTCACATATATTTAGTCTACTCCTTCAAAAGTTGCGCTGTGCTAATAACAGGAAATCATGAGGGAATTTTGGGTCTTATTGACATACTTCAAAATTATTTTTGAGATTATTTTTGAAATGCAATTATACCCAGCATTAATTGAACTCGCAGTCAGTACACAGGCCCCACAGGGTGTCTGCCAGGCACTCGGATAATAAGGCTGTGGAACGAGGTCAGAGGATTTATTTGTGTGCTGAAAGGACAGAGCGTGCCTTTGGTCTGATAGAATTGTCATTCTGTCTGGAGAGAGGGGGCGTTTCATTTCAATAGCCCAATTCATAGCCATTATGCTTCTATGAAATGAACAGCCATTGTTGGATTTTTTTATTTCGACTCCAATCCCACACTGCAGGATAATATCCATTCGGAAGTGAAAACTCCACCTAGAGAAAAGAGACCACCTAGGGGAAGTCCTTGTTTTCTAATGAAGAGACATTTATGCAGATAATGTTTTTCTTATATTAAAGCATGGGACTTATCTTCATAGTTTTGGGGATTTCATTGAAAATAGTGACAGAGGGAATAAAAGGCTTATACTGGGGAATGCATATTTGGAACTGAATTTATATGTTTCACGCATGGTTAAAACTAATAGCTAATCTCTTGTGTAAGAAAATAAGGCATGGGAATTCAACTTGTGTATATACAAGTTAACACGTTTTTGCACAAAATGCAAAATAGTATTTTGCATTTTGTGTATTTTTTTTTGTTTGTTTGAGTCTCAACGGTGTTTATTGGCATAATTAGATTGACATCCTTGCAAAGAGTCATTAGTTTTGAACTGCTTTTGTCTCTTTATAGCAAAGCCTCATTGGTTGCAGATCATAACAGCCACAGCATTGTCGATTGAGGAGAACTTATTTTGGGAGTGCAAAGCCAATGGGAAGCCCAAACCATCCTACAACTGGCTGAAGAATGGAGAAACACTTATATCTGAGGTACAGTGAAACCTCTAGGAAAAATCTAAATGTGAGCCTAATTCTTAATCTTTTGAAGGTCAACAGCAATATCTGGTTAAGAAGGTTCTATGGTAAAAATGAATGACTGCTGTGAGAAAAACAAGAAAAAAATAGGATAAATAAACTAAAAGAAACATGATGGGAAATAGCTATTAAGGGAAATTTCCTGTTCGGTGATCGTTCTGTTTATCTTGCCTGCTTTCTTAAAAACTCATGCATTTATCTTTATAGACTTCATTATTGCACACTTCACTTCGTTCATTTATTTATGGACCCAAAGCCTATCATGGGAACACTAGCCATAAAGAGGGAATATATCCTGGATGATGTATGTAAATCATGCACATACATTTACACACTCATTCAAACCTTGGGGCTATTTATAGTAGTGGACCCACATAGCAATATGTTTTGGAGGTCAGAAAAGAAACAGAAGAAGCCAGTGGAAACCCCTGCAGACATGGCTTGAGCTGTGGTTCTCAATCCTGGTCCTGGAGGCCCACCTGCCCAGCATATTATAGTGTTCTACCTGCTTTACATCCCTACTGTATGTCTATTCAGAGACAGCTGTTAATTAGATGATTAGTTAAAGCAGGTGTGCTGGGAGCAGAAAAAAAAACACTAAATTGTGCAGGGCAGGGGGTCCTCCTGTGTTGGAACCAATAGACTAGACCCTGCAAAACTATGGTCAAAAGGCAACTCATTAAACGTGGATTGAATGGATAATATTCAATCCTACAAACATTATTCTGTTTTGTTCATTTGCTTGTGTGGTTCCATTGAAATGTGTGTGATATATGAAAGAACACACTTTACCATATGTATTTCCTCTATTTTCACACCACTCCACAAACAATAAATCATCCATTAGTGGTGCATGATATATAAAGTCTATTCAGAATTCAGAGGCCCTCATGCACTGTACAATGTTTCTTCTTCTTCTTTTTCTTCTTCGTTTTGATTTTTATGTAGTTTTTTTGGTCCCGTCACATGAGATTTATCATGCCGTAAAAGAAGGAACAAAACAACAATACCCACAATGAATGTGGTCTGTATTTGGAGTCGCAATAACCTCTCTATTTATCCTCTCTCACTCTCTGCCTTTCTCTCTCTTTCATGCTTTTGTGCTGACCTCTGGTTTTAAGAATGCCTAATGGACTTAAAGCTCAGCCATGCCATTAGCCTCTCCTGTAGCTCGATACACTTTCGACCAACCCCTTTCACGTGTCTGACCGATCGCTCACAGTAAGATGAATTGCTTATAAGTGTGCCACAGCTATTGTCAACGGTGCTTTTCTGTCCTCCAAAGCTGAGGGTCAGCATTTTTGTCCCCAGGCCCCTAATCTATCTTAATTCCAACATGTCTCTATCCCCTTCTCATCTGTAGACTACAGCCCAAATATCTTTGCAAAATTAGAGTGGAACTATAATTGGAGAGCATCTCTCTCTCTCTCTCTCTCTCTCTCTCTCTCTCTCTCTCTCTTATATTCTCTAGTGATGATTCTTTTCTTTTGGAGTCAGCAGCAGTTACTCCCAAGACTAGCATACAATATTAGTGTGAACATTTTTTGATAATAAATGGGAGAAATCTTGGTATACTTTTTGTATGAGGTACTATACACTACTTTTTTCATATTAAATGTAATTTAAGTTATGTTGTTAAAGTAAACAAATGGGAACAAATGTTTTCCTGTGACATGCTGTAAAATAATTAAAGCTACAATTTTTTTTATTTACAGTAATAGCCTCCGCAGCAACCTCATTTCTCCTCTCATCTGTTCCAACCACTCAGCATCCAGCATCCCCAGTATCCTAATAACCAGTCCGTCACATGTGCAGTTGTTTCTTACTGGTTCATGCCTTAAGTTAAATGTTTATTGTGGTTGAATGGATAATCGGTCACTGTGTGGCTTAACAAGTCAAAAAACATCCGAAACTGATCAGGTACACGTACTGGGCTGAAAATGAGTCCTTCAGGAAGGCTGGAGAACTAATCCTGAAGACTACATTAAGACAAAAATAACAGATTTTCAAATATTAGCCCTAATTCGGTACTTCAGTAATGATTAACTCTATTCTTACAATTACTGTTCTTCATTATCGGAAATGCATAAAACATACATGTACAATTTTGTGGGGGGTTTTGTGTGTGTGTGTGTGTGTGTGTGTGTGTGTGTGTGTGTGTGTGTGTGTGTTCCCCACAGGGCCGGGTGCTCATAGAGAATGGCGCTCTTACCATCTCCTCACTGACTCTGTCTGATGGAGGCATGTATCAATGTGTGGCAGAGAACAAGCATGGCGTCATTTATGCCAGTGCTGAATTAGTGGTGTTAGGTACGTTTCACTCTGCTGAAGAAAATTTGCCTGAATCTCACTTTTCAATTTTTTTAACTTGTGCCATTAGCTAAATAACAATCCATAAAGAGTGCATGTGTCATTGGTTACCATTACCAATTATTATTATTATTATTATTATTATTTAGACTGATAAATCAAGCTCACTTGGTCATGCTAAAAAAAACAGTTGTGCGACATCCAGTATTTTAGTGATATCAGTGTGATCAGCAATATCCTCATTATTGTTCAAGGTTATAATGTTTTTCTGAAAAAATCTGAATAGTGCTTCTATCCAGACTAACCTTGTAACTGGGTAACATGCTGATGATGAAACCAAGATAGAAATCAAAGTGTGTCTTTCTAAAGCTCTTGTTTCTGTGTTAAAATCCCAATGTTTCACCTTAACGCAAATCATAGGATCATTCCACAAACTGACACTCTAGTCATCAGTGATGCTATTCATAAGGGTGCTTCCTTTCCAACATCATATTTTCCCTTATATTGATTTGGACTCTTTGACCAGCTTTGTGCTGTAGTCTTTTCTTTCTAGAGTTTGTGTGCATAGATCATAAAATATCGATCAGTGCTTTTTCCTATGCAACTGAATCCAACATAGCATGTTATGATGACTGATCCAAGAGGGCTAGGTCATAGCTCAAGTACAAAAAGATGCGGAACAAGCTTTTGTAAGGCTATGGGTTTAATTTATTTTAAATATCTCCTAATAATTCCTAAAAGGCAGGAGCCTGTTTTTGCTGCAGAGGCTGCAGGGAATTATGTTGCTGCGCTTCACTGTTTTTCTCCCAACAAGGCATTAAAAGTTTTCTGCTGTCCGAATTCTCTCTTTCCTGTGCAGCGTCACCACCCAGTTTTTCCAAGAGCTCCTTGAGGAGCGTGATGAAGGTTCGTACTGGCACAGAGGTGATTTTGGACTGCAGACCACAAGCTTCACCCAAAGCCATCAGCTTATGGAAAAGAGGGAATGACTTGATCCAGAAAAATGAAAGGTAAACTAAAAAAGATAAACGAAAGACCTACAAATGGCTGCAGAAACACGTCACCCTATGATCTGTAGATTGTCAGTTTGAATCCCAAACATTCACAGCTGTGTGTGGCCAAAAGTCAAAGGAGCAAAACTGTTTTTTCTTCTTTTCATGCTTTCTCATGCTGTACAGTGCTGAAGTGTCAGAAGCAGATTAAAAAGATGTGGCTGGTTGACTTCCCATGAAATTAGAGAAAGGAATTTTTACCTTATTTTTATCCACACAAGTCTTTATTTCACAAGGCCTTCTTTATCTATGTTACTTTTATACACATTTTCAACTAATGAAGAGAAGAAACAGGTTAGGAAGAATATGCAGAAAGCTAATTGGAGTAATGCGTATAAAGTATGAATGTGTATTCACTGGCCAACCATTGTCATCTTTTTCAGATTCTCTGTCTTCCCCAACGGAACACTAAAGATTGCCAATGTGACTAAGCAAGACGGGGGCATTTACACATGCATTGCCAGAAACCAGTTTGGCAGTGCAAGTACGGCAGGCCGCCTGCTGATCACGGGTGAGTCCCTCCCAAATGTCATGCTTTTCACACAAAGTTCCCAAGTATTTAAGTTTGTGATTTAAAGTATCAAAGATTTTTTTTTTGTTGACTTTGTTAAGCTTCTGGTGACAGTTCCTCATTATTCATTATTTATGCATGGGTCCTTACTTGGTTTTCAAGTGGCATGTTCAGAGGGAGGTAAGGCTGTCTGCTTTCCATTATAATCCACTTAATAAAAAAGTCTCCTTGGTAGCAGTAAATGTATGAAAACTCACGATAAGGGATGGCTTTATATTACTGATATTTCAGATAATGAAAAAAACAGCTTCCATCACATGTGCCTGCCTACAGACTACTGTATGTAATAACTCCTATTTGTAATATATACCTTATCAAATTTTGGCAGGATTATCTACCTTTGTTAATCTTCTTGTGTCACAGTTTTGTTTTGCTTTGTTTTTCTAAAGAGCTTTACACCAATTTGTTCTGGTTACATGTAGCCATTTGCTTTCTTTTTTTTAATATATATATATATATATATATCATGGAATATTGATCATGGAATGTATTCAATAAATGGGTAATAAATAAGTACTAAATAGACTCGCTAAGGTATGAGGTTTTAGTAATATACAGATACTGTTTTCTTAGTAAAGTGACAGAAGCTTCAATACATTAGTTTAAAGTACAATAAATACATAAACTAAAAGTGTGATGACATAATTAGAATTTAGAATCAGCTGTGTGGTCATGGGGCAGTACTGCAGCTAATACTGTCACGACTCCCCAATTTGATCCCGAGTTTGGGTTACAGTTTGTGCAGAGTTTTGCACATCCAGCAGTAAGGTAGACTGACATGCAGGTAGATGGACTGGCTACACAAGACTTCCTCTGCACTTATGCATAAGTGTGAGTCCTGTCAGAGTATATGCTCACTTTGTGCCCAGCGTTCACTGGACAGACTTTGAATACACCAAGGCCCTAACCAAAATGCCGTACATCTATTTAGATCTGCCTGTTACATAGACCTAATGTCCCTGAGGAGACACACTGGCAAATGCCATAAATGTAAATGTATATTTTATGAAATAGTAATAGTAATAATATTACTGTGCTAAAACATTTTTTGGTGATTATGTATGGTTTTATACTGATGCAGGTTGTCCATTCGTAAGTGGTTTGTCTTGCTTGTTTGTTACATTTCCCTTGAAACTAAAATATATATATATATATAATAAAATAATAATTATGGCTAAAAGACTGCTAAAGGTATGAATTTTTTAATTCAAATGTATGAATATTTTTGTTTGAACTTTTCATACAGTCACAGGACACTCATACCTGTATACATAGAGAGGTTCACTAATGTTTAAACCCCATAATAGTAATACAATTGTCCTGTTAATGTCATCTTGATTGGTGTGCTTATTAACCTCTACTCTGTTATTTAATTATTAAACTTCATGAGGGAATCAAGTATTTCGTTTATTTAATGTCTTAAGTTGAATATGTGGTTAATTAGTGGTTTTCTTTTTAAACTAAATTGTCAAAACTGGGAGCCAATTGGCACCCATTATTTTGCATTTATTTTGGATAATGCTCCAGAAGCTGGCCATCTTTAATTTACTGTAATTTAATTAGCACGACCTTCCACAGTCCAAGTCTTCCACAGTCCGCTGCATTCCAAACATTCGAGCCACTGCAATCAGTGCAATCCAGTCACCATAGAGTAAAAAGGAAAAATGTTTTTAAACTTTTCACAAGGCACTTTTCCCGTGCATTAAAACAGAAATATGGTGTATGGGTTATCATTTCCTTTTTTAGTTAAGTTGAGAGTGTGCAGGGTGCGGTAATTAAGGTATTGAAGTAGGTAGTATTGCTCCATGAAAGCTCCCAGTTTCAATCCTGAGCTCAGGTTGGGATTTCACATTCCCAAAGTCTTAAGGTCATTTGCCTTATTTATAGAACAACAGAAATGTTTACCCTGTTAAAGGTTATGCAATCAAATTAAAGGGACCACAATTGTAGTATTTAATAAAGACTTATTAACAAACCAGTTTGGAGATCCTACAGTACACAGCACAATTCCCAGTGTTGAATGCAGTGTTTGTACAGTATAGGTCCAGTTGCACTATGATCTCTGAAAGTCTTAAATCAAGACTAGGGATGTTTGTGAGTAATGCAACTTTGAAGTGTTCCTGAAAAGTCTAAAACTTTCTGAAAACTACTGTACATGTGTTTAATTTTGTATTTATTATTTACAACTTATTCTCTACATGGTCACTCTGATGCAGTATATATGCTTATTTGAAAATAACATATAAATAGGATAGTATATAAGATAACATGATTGTGGTATGAGTTGCATGAAGCTGATCAGATGGCTGTGCTGTGCAATGCAGAGCCAAGCAGGATCACACAAGGACCCAGCAGCATGGAGATTATGGTGGGCGAGAGCATCGTGCTACCCTGCCAGGTAACTGTGGATCCGGCTCTGGACGTGAGCTTCTCCTGGGCCTTTAATGGCCAGCTTATCGACTTCGAGCACGACTCAGAGCACTTTGAGAGAGTTGGCGGAGTGAGTAAAAACCAACACTGTTTCCTGGCAGATAGTAGTATGCTATTCTGCCCAGTATCATGAGAACCAGTTTGGCCAAATGCATTGCTTTGTTTGAAATTCCTGAAATATCATATTATATAATGCACATAGAAATTAATTATCCTTAAACTTTTAAGAAGCTAAATTTATTAGTGTCCAATCGTTTGAGCAAGGGGATGGCATGGGTGCAGGTTTTCTTTTTAATCAAGCACAACTAGTTGCTACTGTTTAATTAGTTATTCTAGAGTTTTAATAGACTATCAGGTGTGTGTTCTACTTAGTTGGAATGAAAATCTGCATGCACTCCAGTTCTTTCGGGATAGGATTGCTCAACTCTGATTTAATATTTTACTCAATTATGCTGTATGGGCAGTGAATAATAATTAATTTATGAGTCATTTCTATCATGTTTACTATAACCTATTCGACAATGATTTAATATTAATATTAGTATAAACTTTCAGATTTTAGCTTGTACTTTACTTTCAGGTTTTACTTTACTTGTTCTGGATCACTTAATTAATGACCTACATTGGCTATAAATTAACTAAAGTGATTGAGAACAGTCATTGCGTTACAATTTTTAAAAAAGGAAAGGGGCCATATCAATGCTTATTTCCAACTTTCTCCTGCGCCTAACATCTAATTTTTGCCCCTCGAGGGAGCACATTCCTTATCATCAGTCCTTGCTGTAATTGAATTTGCATACCTATTTATGTAGTCTGAGCCCTGAAATAATTTTATAATGAGTTTGCTGGCATGAAACAAAGGCGATGCTGATTTCAAATCCTGCCTTCAACTGCTCGATAAGACACAAGCATTTTTATTTATCATGTTCTGTTTTTAACAAAGAACTACTTTGTGTAAATTGATTGAAAAGGCAAAATAAAATAGCATTCAGTGGGATTGATTTTGTGATTTTATGTTTTATATATATTTCTTGTTCACATGATGAGATGTGAGCAGAGTAAGTCACATGTAAGGGATTTACTCTGACATTGCTTGTAATGAGATGCAAGTTTATGACTAGGCCTGCCTCACATTTTTGAGATTACCACGTCTCATCTCAGTTGCCTTGGCTACATACATTACCCAGTTAAATTGTGCCCACTCCCTGTCCGACCGACAATGCTAAAAAGTTTAACCTGTCACTCCCCATTGCCAGCTGCCTGGCATCCTTTTGAGACAGAGGGATTTTTTTTGGCAGGGACTAGAGCTCATCACAGAGGGGATACCCATTAACGGCAGCAGACATGTACACGTGACAGGGTGACTTTCCAAAAGCAGAAGAAAATTTCTGCGAATTGTGTTGGTATCCCAAATTACCAAAACCCCCCACCCTTTTTTTTTTTTTTATTTTTACTTTACTTTACTAAAAAAAAACAGGTATACAGTAGGGGTAGGTATATACATATATATATAGGTATATAGGTATAAGTTTTTTTCTTTTAGTATATTTTTGCTTTGAATTTCCTTTAAAGATTTGTATTTATCTGTTTTTTTTCTAACTTTCTTTCTTTCTTTTTTATTTTTGTCTTTCTTACATGATCAGACATAGAAACAATACTGCCCATGTTTTAAAATGCAAACAAGCTGTATATGGTTGTTTTTACTCTCTTTTATATTTCATTTAATTGCTACTTTTGCGCATGGCTGACCTCGTCAGAATTGCTGTTTTGTAGCTGATGTAGTCACAGAGCACGAAACAGCCAGGCATTCAATACGGTCAGATTAAATTATTCTGTACTAGTGCACAGCAGAGTCGAGTTAGATTTTTCTGCATTGTGAAATCCACAGCCCTGTTTTATATGTCATGCTGGTGTGACATCAATCTCTGATAAAAGATGGTTATAGATACCCATTTTGCATGAGCTATTTATTCCCTATGGTGTTCATGTGTATTGTGGTTTATTTGGAACAATGTGAGTCCTTGTTATGTTTGTCTTGTCGCCTTTCCCCCCCTGCTTATATAATTATGGAATAATTAGTGTCTTGCCAATTAGCCAGAGCATGTTTGTTTTAGTCTCCTACGTCTCACAGAGCTGGATAGGAAATTTTACCTGAAGGCTGAAGTCACTGTGCAGTTTGTTCTGTCTCAGAGAAATGCCCACCATGTCCCACGCTAGCGATGGGACTTGATAACCATTCCATAATCAATCATCAGTTTGCATAAAACAATTGATAATCAATAAATAATCGGTGTAACCATTCAGTACAATGTTTCTTACACTCATTTTAATGAAAATCACAATTATCAGGATTATATGCCAATGTCTGTTCCTCAGACATTTAAAAAGCAGTTGCCTGGCTCCACAGGAAAAAAAAAACATGCAACATTGCGTCCTTTAGGAATTTGTAAGAATTAAAATCGAGTGCCATTTTTCATGATCGATCACTTGCAATGCATAGGAAATTAAGCCATTATTGACTGCAAATGATGACCATCCCATCAATATCTCACACCTCTTTTGATTTACATCAATATAACTGTATACTGTATAATAATTGTCATATGTGTAAAAAAGTGACAATAAAAATGTCAGTTCAAGATATTAGCATTATAAACAGTATTTATAAAAAAGACAATTTCTTTACACGCTCTGGGCATTTCCAAAGTAACATATAACACAGATACAGACTATAATTATATTTATGTATTTTATTCAGCTCTTTTACTCGCATGACAGAACGTCAGGAGAATGCTTATTTCTATCAAATATATAATTTATGCATAACACCACAACTGTATTTAATTTTCTTTTTGAACATGCAAGTTTCTCTGTATGATGTACATTTTCACTGAAACCAATAGTATTCCTAGGGTCTGCATTGATTGTGATGCATTTTTAAGTAGGTGAATGATACTGCGTCTTTTCTGTCTCAGTGGTGCCACTTGTTACTGCTATTAATAGACTGAGAGCCTCTGAAACAAGATGCTAAACAGTTGTAATAGGTGTGTTACAACACAATTTCTTGCAGTTTTGCAAACAGAAGATGCTTGCACAAACCAAAAAGTTTGCTAACAGATAACGTAACATGAATAATTAAAAAAAAAAAAATGTAAATAAAAAAATTATGTATATGTCAAAAGTGTTTTAAATAAATACCCACATAATTTCTGTTTAGATCAAACAAGCATGTGTTACAATAGTGCCAGCTTGCCTCTAATAATTAGTCAACTCCAGACTACTCAGCCCAAAATCTTTACTCTTGACCACCATTTAAGCACATGTTTCCAGTCAAAGTCACCAAATTACCCTTACCTCTGTGCAATCACACGACTTCCCTTAATTCCCTTAATACCAGTTTTACTACTGGTTCAGTGGGTCTAAGGCTATGTTATCTGCATGATGTGATGATGTTTTGACCTCTGCCTGCTCCACATTTCTTGATTTAGTCTTGTCTATTGTATTGCTGTTTGCCAGTTTTTAACATACATCCTCTGTGCCTAGTCTCTGTTTTGTTTGTTACACTAGTTTTAATTAAATTTAAAAAAAAAAAAAAAAAAAAAAAAAAAAAATCTGTCCACTTATTGGCAAACTGAAATTTTGCTTCAGGAATGATGGATGTTGGGCCGATTATTCATGTCATTGTTAATATTACTTTTTATTCAAACGCAAGAGGGAGGGTGGACATCACAGCAGACACAGCTACTTTCAATTCTAATATTTAGCCATTATTCTTTCTGTGCTGAAGTCAAAGCCTGACTCACTGACACCCACAATGTTAACAAATTGTTAGCGGGTGCCAAAAAAAAAGTGCTGCCTTATTTATTTATTTATTTATTTTCTTTCTCATATTCACCTGTTTGTTTCTGACCATGTCTCTGTGAAATTGAAAAACTGCCACATGAAATTCCTTAGAAAAAAAATTGGCCCTAATAATGAATACATATTTACCCATAATGCTCTGTTCTAGACAGTGGTTAAGAATGCACTCTAAGAAACAATTTGAAGCAATTCCTTTGAAGCAATGCCTTTGATTTGTTGTCTAATACACATGAAACCATGCCAAGATGTCAGATGAACAGTGGTGTCTTGCTAAAGAGTGGGAGGGATTGATTTGTTTTCACTTTAACAATGGGATTTCATGATTTCTTCTATTATATTATGATTTATTGAACACAGAAGTTTGCTGGGGACCTCATGATTCGAAATATTCAGCTCAACCATGCTGGGAAGTATGTCTGTATTATTGATACAGATGTGGAGAGCTTGTCTGTGGATGCAGTCCTGATTGTGGAAGGTAACGAATCCAGCTGTTACAAGCACTTTCTTTGCTTCTTGAATCATTATTCCAAAAGCTCTTTAAAATCTAATTTAGCATCTAAAAGATGCTATAAAGATTTCGACATTTGAAGGCAATGTTCAGAGGATTACATGAAACATATGAAAGCTATAACTGGCAAACAATATAACTTAAAAGCATTATATGTAGTTGTTTATATATATTTTTTTAAAAACAGTGTTTACTTAGGAGCCAGACGAAATATAATATAACTTTAATTTAAACTCTGCTGACACAGAATAGTTAAAAAAAATTCTTGCCAACCCTCGCAAAAGGGAACTTAATAATAAAAAATAAATAAATAATACATTTAAATCATCCATGGCATACAAAATTTACATTGCGAAATCATAATGTGTGTGTGTGTGTGTGTGTGTGTGTGTGTGTGTGTGTGTGTGAGAGAGAGAGAGGTACAGTAAGCTCAATTTTACTATGAATTTAATTAGAGATTTTTGAGTTAAATTCATTAAAAAAAAATTATACAAATGCTTTACATTGTTTTTTTCTGTCCTGTAAAGAAAATGTGCCTCAATTTGAAGGATAAGTTGACCAACCATTGATCTGCTATATTTATGGCTTACTTATACTTCATTTATGATTTATAATAACATGTGCCTTGATGTCTATAAATGTACATATACTTTTCCTTTTATTTGCCTATTTGCATTTTTTGTTGAACTTACATATTTTACTTGTATGAATTATTATTATTTTTTTTTTAAATATGTTCATCCTTAATTTGTTTTTTATTTTTATTTTTTTAGTTTGTATCTACCTGAGCAACAAATAAGTCTATTAGATTACTGATAATTCATTTTGGTATAATATTTCCCTGCATGCATGCACCTCTAAATGTCACCATTTGTCAATATTATAACATCAGTCTGTAACAGTGTTAAGGTACGAAGAGGACAGCTTTATTTTACCAATCAAAAATGTTATTGTGTCAGGCAGCTATCATACTGTAGTACTTAAAAGGATAGTTCAGGGTTTTTTCTGTATGTGCTAAATCAAAATTTAGGTGCACATAAATATATTTTAATAGGTCTTGGTTGTTATAATTTCTTTCACAAACCATGAGGTTTGTCACCCAGAAGTAGGTAATGTAGCCAGATTAATTTATCTGAGTGTGACTGCAGAGGCTTCTCAGAAGTCTCAGCTGGACTTTGTCATGCATGGAAATAGGCAAAATGTTAATCATGTTAATTTACGGTATATTTGTAATGAAAAATATTTATAAGGAGGTATATGAAAAGTAAATCACTATAACACTATAATGCCATTATATCTTTTGACATAAACTATCATTTACAAATGCTTTAAGTTGATGTGACATTTATGGCATATTTTTAATTGTCATGGAGCATCTTTAAAAATCATATATAGAGCATGTTAATTACAAGGTAAATGGGAAATTTTACATAACATTAATTTCATTACTGAGATTATAAATAACACCTACTGTGCCCAAAACCACAGTGGATAAATAGCACTGTGATATTGCAGGACTCCTGTTATGACAGAATATGACATGCATGAAACTATATGACATGCATGAAACAATTGGTGTTGTAGGGTTCGAGTAGCCAAAATATCGAAAACAGAATCATGCTTTCTTTAGCATAGTACCAAAGAAAATACAGTGCGTTCAGAAAGTTTCTCTCCAGAGTAGAAGTAGTGCGTTGACTCGCTCTTGTTTGGCACCACCGGCCTGTAGTACGTATTCAAGAAGTTCTTTGCTTAATGCTGGCTGTGTATTTTTGGGTGAAAATGTTAACCATCAAAAACTTTTTTCTAGTGGAGCACATTTATAAAGCTGATGATAAATACACAGATTTTCTGTGGAAAATTTTAAGCAACTTTTCTGGAGACAAGAATACCACATCATGATACCCTGTAAGGTTTAAAAAATTAAATACATGAGTGAGAATAATAATGAGTTTTATTAAACTAATATTTTCCACATGGCCACTGTAGAAACACACATTCCAAACCTTGTCCAGAGTATATATCATCATAGTATAATTATCATCATTGTCAAAACCTTTACTAAGTAAAGTTTTATGTCAGGTTTTCATTTTAACGTTCAGGTGACACTGATAAGCATTAATTAATCATGCACACAACAATGTTTTTTGTTATATGACAGGTTTTATGTCAACATTAAATTACAAAATGCTGCCAGATTGCTGTTTAAACAATACTTTAAATACAGCATGTTTATATAAGTTGATGTCAGTTATCATGGAATGCTTATGTAGGTGTCATGTAGCCGTATAAACACCATGCTAAACGTCTTCAAGGATGAGATTTTATTAAGCAGTTGCTTGTCGAAACATTTTTTGCAGCAAATAATGTGTATAATTTAACAACTAAACAAAAGAAGAGAAATTTTATATCATTCTAAGTGCCAGAAATGTGTCTGGTGGATTGTAGGAATTTAAGAGGTGAAGTAAATTGTTACTGAACATGCTGACAATTTTTCTGACACTTTGAATCTGATATAATCAGCTGTTGAAGAAACTATATATTGTGTACATCTTCGATGCCATTTTTCAGTGCATCATATTGATACACCTGCCCACTACGCATTGTACAGTAGATGTTTTCCCAGGAGTGTAAAAATAGAACTATTTTTCATAGATTATAGTCCTTAATGGTCTCATTTACACATGTGCTGAGTGGTATGACCCGTCCCAGAATGACTAGGACATGACTAGGACTAGATATGGCATAAAAAAACAGCAGTCTAAGGTGGACATGGCCATTATCTGAAAATATACATAGAAAAAAAACAAGCATTTCATACACAAGCCTCCCACACAGACCCAAATTTACATTCGCAGGAATGAAAATTCTTCCCGCATGCATTCTTCATCCCCAGTTGTTTGTATAGGCTCTAGGCAAGGATCAGCTTTGCTACCACATAACATTCGATTGATTGGAGCATTTATAGAAGGTGATCCAGCCTCCTCCTCACTCAGCTGTTGTGTTTGTCAGGTCCACCCGGTCCCCCTGACAGTGTTATGGTGGAAGAGATTACAGATAGCACAGCACAGCTCTCATGGAGCCAAGGCAGAGACAATGGCAGCCCCATCACTGGCTATGTCATCCAGGCCAGAACACCCTTCACCGTGGGTTGGCAGGCTGTGGACACAGGTACTATATATTCTCTCCATGAAAGACATAGTGAGCTTTTGACATGAAGGTAGGACCCATGTGCACTGGATGTATTTTAATAACAGTACAATAATTAATAAATAAATTAATAAGTAAATAAAGAAATAACTCTGGACCAAAAATGGCAAAATAAGCAAAACTTTTTTTTTAAGCATTATGTCAGTTTTAAGCAATATTTAATTTAAACAAATCATGAAATAATCAAATTGAAACTCATAAAGATGCCATTTTAATAATAGGATACACTGCATATACATTCACTACACACATTTTTACAAGCATATGTGCACTTGCTTTCTTATGCATTTGTCCAATCATGTGGCAGCCCAATGATAAAATAATTCAGATTCTTTGTTGTTGGTGCCAGATAGGCTGGTTCAAATATTCTCAAAACCGCTTTCATTTCCTGAGATTTTCACACACAATGCTCTTACCCAGATGAGTATAATATCCCTTTTAAGTCTAGTTCTGCTAATGGTTCCTATTTCATATTTTCTCAGGAAAGTTGTAATGCTAGGCGGCACAATGGTGTAGTGGTTAGCACTGTCACCTCCTGGGTGACACCTCCAGGGTCCGGGTTCGATTCCTGTCTCTGTGTGCATTCTCCTCGTGCTTGGTGGGTTTCCTCCCACAAGCCAAAGACCTGCAAATTGGCGTTCCCAAATTGCCCGTAGTGTGTGTGTGTGCCCTGTGATAGATAAGCACCCTGTCCAGGGTGTATCCCGCCTCGTGCCCTAAGTCTCCTGGGATAGGCTCCAAGCCCCCCTGAATACAGGATAAAGCGGTATAGATAATGATGAGATGAGGTTGTAAAGCTTTGTGACAATACAAATACACTTTAATTAAATGAAACAGTTTTAACATTTTTATATTTTTTTGTTTTCAAATAATCAACATTATTTGAAAACAAAAAAAATCCTAGATTCTCCTAGTGGAAACTCTTTGTTGGGGATAGATGTCAAAAGAAATTATTACAGTGCTGAACTGTAGAGGTTGTACTACAGTACATTACCTCAAATAGTCAACCTTTACAACCATGGTAAACAGTAACGCATCTTAAAAACACGCAAAATATGTACTGTAAGTTTGGAACATGGACTATGAATATGAGGCTACAGTGGGCAGCGTTTCACTCGCATATAGGTTGTAGACTGAAAAAAATTTCACATGGTCCTTACAGAATTGCATAAGTGTACAGGTGTCTATGCCTAGGATTGTTATAAAGACTTGGGGCTATTTAGATCATTCTTAAAATGCAAAAAAATGTCTGTGTATTTAACCTATTGTGTATATTTCCAAAGTCATATCAAAAACAGACAAATAAATAAATCTGAATAAAACAGAATCAAAAGTTTTTACAAGTTTTTATTTTTAATCATCTCTAATTTAACCAGGCATACAGATTCTTCATCCATAATTACACAGCATATATTTTTTAAACCAGTAAGCAATGCAATAATGGGTTGGTGATAAGAATTCTGTAGTTGTGGGAAGTTGTTATGTAATCATTATAAAGTGCTTTCTATATTTCTGTTCTCAGTTCCGGAGGTCATCAGTGGCAACACACTGACTGCTACAGTGGTGGATCTGAATGCCTGGGTAGAGTACGAGTTCAGGGTGTTGGCCAGTAACAGTGTGGGAATGGGAGAACCAAGCCCTCCTTCTATGAAAACCAGGACTGAAGATGCTAGTGAGTGTTGTGTACTGTACATGCATACATTTACCCATGTTCAGTGTCATAATGGAAAATCTGGTATAGAGTGTATCTACATATGAAAGATGAGATTTCCATAAAGCAACGCGGGCAAGTAAATATGGCCATACATTTGCCCTTTTAAGCCAAATTAAACTAAAAAAAATTAATTAATAATAAGTGGAATATTATATGTTCTAGACCAAATAATGCTATAACATATATGGTATACAAGCATCTGCTTTATTACTACAGTATACCACATTTACTTTGTTTTAAAAGGTATCTCAATACAGTATGTAAACACTAAACATTCTCTGTAATCTGAGTCAGTGTATGCAAAAAGTTATTTTTTTATGGACAAATTATTGTGTTGCCTCGTAATGATGCCTATGGTTGATCTTTTCCATATCATCTAGATCACTGCATTTATCATAGCCTTGAAGCCACAGAAAGAAGGATATAAAATAGGACTAAAAAGTAAAATAAAATAAAAAGTAAATAGTTTTTTTTTTCTATCTGCTGTAATCAGTGTTGGGGGACGTTACTTTTTAAAGTAACTTATTACATTACAAAATTACTGTCTTTAAAAAGTAATCCGTTACATTACAGCGTTACTTTCTGATAAAAGTAACTGGTTAGAGTACTTTTCCATTGCAGAAAATGAAAACTCCTTTGTGATTGCGCGTGCATGTTGTTTTAGTCAAGACCTTTATAATTATTCTACCATCACTCAGCGTAAGTTTGGCCCATAATCTATTATACCCCTATCTCACCTACACGGTTTCGCGTGGTGGCTATAAGTACGGTTCATCATGATTCACCACGAGTTTTGGCGGTGTGATTACGTTTCCATCTTTCAGCGTGATCTTTCCTCGCATAGTCAAACCGACTATGGAGTATAACAGCATATATATATGTGACATAGGGGTATAACAGCAAGAATAACAGAGCGAGGCCGGTTGTTGGGGGCGGGGCTTGTGGGACGACTTTCACACACACACACACACACACACACACACACACACACACACACACACAATAACAGAGTGGGAATGACTGCTGTCTGGCTCACGGGTTACATAAATTGTCTGAATAACGGATTACATTTTTGAAAAAGTAACTTAATAAC
>JAQMYG010000036.1:25087274-25112384 GCA_030014215.1 Clariallabes teugelsi | reverse complement strand
CACACACACACAATAACAGATTGGGAATGACTGCTGTCTGGCTCACGGATTACATAAATTGTCTGAATAACGGATTACATTTTTGAAAATAGAACTAAATAACTGAGTACTTAAAAGGCTGACTTAACACGTTAGATTACTTGTTACATCAGAAAAGTAATCCAAGTAATCTAACGCGACACTGGTTGTAATATACTGCCTGGCCAAAGGAAATGCTTCCACATTTCAACATTTTATTGGCCATCTTTAGCTTTGATTATAGTATGCATTCACCATGCCATTGTTTCAACAATCTTAGGCCATGTACACTAATCTTTGGTTGTGAGTGAAACCACTTTGTGAAAAATTCTCCATCGTTTCATGCACTCCCTGTCTTACCCTGACATACTGTACCCATCAACATGGAATAGGGTTGATTTGGACTTATCAGATCACATGCCCTTTTTCATTGCTCCAAAGTCCAATCTTTATGCTCCCTAGGAAAGTGAAGCCTGTTTCCCAATAAGCTTCACTAGCAAGAGGGTTTTTTTATGGCCACACAGCTTTAGTACCATCGTGTTCTCACTGCACTGTGCATGCTCTTACTTTCACTATTAAACATAGCTGTATTTCTACTGTCAGAGTTTACAATGCAACTTTAAGCATAAGGACAACTTTTTTGACCACATTTGGTTAACAGTTCAGTTCTGTCCTTCCAGGTTTTATAATATGTTGGACGGTTCTTAATCCAATTACAGTAATGTTAGCAATGTTCTCAGTTGTTTCCTTACAGTAGCTCAATGCAGGGCAATATTTTGCATTAGTTTTTTTGAAAAACATAAAAATAAAAAAAAAATCATGTTCACAGGATATGTATTCTAACATGGTTGTGTCAAGAACTGGAAAGCTAATCACTGCATCAGTTAGAGTTAAAAGACGTGTTGCCAGCTAAAACATATTAATCAGTAATAAAATAATTAAAGGTTCTTAAATATTTGCTTATGTAAATCCAATGTGCAACTTTTATTTGGCCAGGAAGTGTATAGCATAAATGTAAGCAGTAAAAATAAATAAATAAACAAATAAATAAATAAATACAGTGATATAAAATAGGACTATGACAAACATTCCAATTAACAGCTAATAATAGTATAATATATTGCCAAGGTACTGTTGCATGAATAGTGCTCATTATAATTATTATAACAATAAACAATGTGGCTCCACATTACTTGGCAGCTTATAAAAAAGCGCTTGATTCAGCACATCTGGTAGGATAAACTATATCCTTGTAGTTTATATCCTTTGTGGGTCTGATAAGGGTTTATTTAATAACCTTCTTTTTTTAAAAATGGGTTTTGCATGTAAGTTTTTCTGTAACAATGTTTTGGGTTTCTATATAATGTAAGGACAATGAGCGGTTACCAATTTAATCCACAATTTTTCCATTTATGAAAATATGCAAACCAGGTGAAAGTATTGTTTATGGTTGGTCACTATTGTAACCAGTGGGATAATGTTTATTCTGCATTATAATATTTGGCCTATGCAGTTTTCAATATTTTTATGTGAATACTGAGGGCAAAGAGGAAAACAACCATCAATGTAGTTCAGCATTTTTACTTTATTTAGACATGTAGTATGTTAGGACTGTTGCCTTACACCTCCAGGGTCCGGGTTTGGTTATCGCCTTTGGACCTTGTGCATGGAGTTTGCATGTTCTCCCTGTGCTGGGTGGGTTTCCTGCTGGTTTCCAGTTTCCTCCCATAGTCCAAAGACATGCATATTAGGCCATGACCCTGTATACAGGATAAAGCACTATACACGATGAGTGAGTGAAACATATAGTATATTGTTCCATTGTTATTTTTCACTTACTCTTCATTAACTTGTAACCTTCTTACTTTTTCTTTACTCTTCGTTAACATACTCTTTCATTAACTCATTTTCTACTGTCTGTGGCATATCTTGAAGAGGCCAACATGTAGTAGCACTTTGCATTTTCCACATGGATAGATATTTTTCACAAGCGAAAAAATAAATAAATTATGCAACCAGTGAATTTGATTGGCTAGTGAGATGCTTTGTCATGCCATTGTGGGCCACCACCAGTTCTGATCGAGATATGGTATCTTGAAACCTTGAAACCCTTAGGTTGTGAAGGTCAATACCACTTGTGGTCATTGCATCATATTGATTTATTTAGGATGTGGGACATTGTCAAAGGCATATCGCTCCATATTCCATCTCTTGACAGAGGTCTTACTGTATTTCTCCTTCATGTTTGTAACTACTGTGATATAGTTATTGTCTTTCCAACAAGCCTTATCAATTGCCTCTTCATTCTAGAGCTTCCATATACTCTATAGTCATTTCATCAAGTACTGCAAGCGTAAAAGAGTTGTCATGAAAGAGATTGCAGCCTTGAAGCACTTGCTGAGCAAAACCAAGAATGACACTTGCGTCCCTGACCCAACCAGGTCTCAAGGAAAGAATTGTGTGATGCATCCACTGGATGGGACAGATTTGCTGTCCACATTCTGCAGCATTTTTTTTTTTTTGGAATCACAGCTGTGGCAGACATTGTTAATTGCTTTATTTTTGGCCACCTACAGCTTTTATCTTGGATCTTCTGCCTTCAGTGATAGACACCTTAAAGCTGATGTGTAAACATCATTTCCAAAGTCAACATACTTTACTAACCATTTGTTTAGGAGTTTTGATGCAGCCATCCTTTTCTCACAGTGCAAACAGGACGTAAACAGCACATAATACATTCAGACCCTTTATTATTTGGAAATGCAGTAATACATTATTCAGTGACATTTTACTGCCTTATAACTACAAACATTTTATGGTCACTACTGTGACCAGGGGGATTAAATGGGTTAAGAGTTTTTCAAGAGTTTAGAAAACCTGTAGCTCAGGCAGAGGTGGAAAAAAAAAAAAAAACACTTCTACTGCTGAAAGTAACTGAACAGATCCTAAAAATGCTCATTAATATTTTTATATTAGGGTGCAGTTAATTTATATAGTTAATTGTGCCCACAACTCATTGTGTCCACAAGATACTAAAACGAGGTCATGAAACGTGTGTACAATATAGGCCATTTTATTACACTTTTAAATTGCTATTTTAAGATGTGGAAATAATTTTTTAAAAATCTGGTGAACAGCTCATGTTAAGCAAAAGTGTAATTCATTTAATCCATATAAAATCCCCCCCCCCCCCTTTTTTTTAAGTAAGACAGTGTGCTAACATGTACAATAATGCTTTCAGTGAGCTTCAAAATTCTCCTTGAAAGCTTCCTTGAAACTAAATAAAAATCATTTAACTAAACTGTTGTTGTAGTCTGACTGTAACATATCTGGGTTTGTATTCATGAAAATTCCTAGTGCAAAAAGTTGCTCTTTGTGATGAAATTCTAAGAAAATTCTTAGATTTGTGCATGTTTCCTAAGAAATTTCCTAAAGCCTTCTTAACCCTTAAAAGAGCTCCTAAGGTAAAAATCTGTTTGTTGTCTTAGGTAACAGGCAAAGTAATTGCCTATGTTTATTTCATACAACCCAGCCCCACAACTTAAGTGGACAGCAATCAGCAAAATGAGTTTTTGTCCAAATAAATTAAGGACAAAAAATTACCTATTTAATGATAATTAAACAAATAAATATATGTGTGATTAGGATGAAATCAGCAATATAGGATTGTTATTTTAAATAAAAGCTTATACTATATCATAATTATTATATCATCACTTTAAAGTGATGCACGCACCATGCATTTTTCACACCCACATTCGACCCACCTGACCCCCCATAATATGAGCAAATCAAGCCTGCCGACGCACAGAAAAAAAACATGATGTACATTATTAGAACTAATCTGATTAATAGGACAATGAGCGAACTGACAGCAGACAGCGAGGTAGAACTTTACTCTTTGTTCCCTGCTCTCAGAAGAGGAAAGATCTAATGAATATACTGTAGCTAGTAAATCTGAAATAAAAAGAATAAACAATTGTTTCAAACTTATGATAAAAACATAAAAGAGTTTTCACGTCATCAGTGTAAGCACAGTGTAAACAAAAGCTAGAATACCATTTAGAGGAGAAAGTGAGCCTTTAATAATAAATCTGCCTGTGTGTGTGTGTACTGACAGAGAATGACAGAAAGAGGGAAAAGAGAGATTTTTTTTTTCTGTACGTTTATATAATTGGGCCAATTCTGAATACATTTTGTCAATCATGGACCCACCCGCCCAGAACCCATAATATTTTCTCTAAAGATCAACTGAATCTGCCTGACCCGATGGTACGTTCGAACCAGGCATCACTCACGCTACTTTTTTTTTTTTGACCACCAGTCACAATCTTTAGAAGAATGTGTTACACCTACCAATGGGGCCAGCCCCGTTTCCTCACTGAGGTGAGAGTTTTTGTCCTTTTTTTTGCTCTAAGTTGCTCTGAGATTGGTCTGAGATTGGCCTAAATCACTTTAAAGCTAAGACTGTCATATGAGCGAACAAACAAATAAAATGGTCTTAGTTGTCATAAAAAAAGAACTAAACATTACACATGAATCAAACAACCAACAGCAATAAAAATTAAGAAAATATGAGCTTACCATTGCTGTTTTATTTTTTTTTAAAAATCCATCCATCTTTACTTCTGAATAGAAATATGAGACAATGACCCAATAATACAAGTGGCCTTTTCTTTATTAAATTCAACAGTGTTTCCTATTATTACAAAAACTGTTGGTCTTTGGGGAATCTCAACATTTTTATTTAATAAATCACAAATAAATAAATAAATACACATATTTCTTGCTTCCCCTGGGTCGTAATGGACATCAGACATTGCATAGTAAAAGGGTTTGTAGGAATATACACTGATCAGAAATAATATTATGACTACTCGATTAATACTTTGTACTGTAGGTCCCGCCTTCTGGCACCAAAACAGTGATGCGCTGTGTTCTGACATTTTTCTATGCAAACCAGTATTAAGCTTTTTAGCAATTTGTGTACAGTAGCACTTCTATTTAATTGGCCTACACGAGCCACCCTTCACTTCCCACACTCATCTGTGAGGCTTGGCTGCCAGTATTCCTTCCTTGGACAACTTTTGGTAGGTCCTGACCACTGCAGACTGGGAACATCTCACACGAACTGCAGTATTGGAATTGCTTTAATCCAGTTCTCTAGCCATCACAATTTGATGCTTGTCCAAGTCACTCAAATCCTTAAGCTTGCCCATTATTTCTACTTCCAACACATCAACTTCAGGGAGAAAATGTTCACTTGCTGCTTAATACTGTATATTCCACCCACTCCAAGCTGCCATTGTAGTGAGATATTGTTACTATATATAGGCTGTGTTCACTGCATTTTCTGATACCTTTCTGTCATATACAATACTGTAAAGCCAGGTGTGGAGAAATCCTGTAAAGTATGATTTCTTTCCAAAAATGTATATTCTGATTATTTAGTTTTGTAAAGTAAGTGAACAGAAAAAAAAATCTACCCTGACTACCTATTGACTATTTACACTTCTAAGCACTCTTACAGCATTTTTACAACTGGCTAAAACTTTTAGTAGGCTCCTGTGTGTGTGTGTGTGTGTGTGTGTGTGTGTGTGTGTGTGTGTGTGTGTGTGTGTAAACTAGTAGTCAGCCCTAATACACTTACAGTACAAATTACATTTTCACTTAGCATATTCCACTTTCCACTTTACCAGAAATGATTATTATTATTTTGTATTTGAAAGTAAAGGTTTGACAAGTCAGTCTCGCTGCAGTCATACGGAGTGGTAGAAATATCAGTCCTGAGTGGCTTGTATTGTTTGACCAGCTTTAACCTCCTTCTGTCCACTGCTTACAAAATGATGTCCTATTAACTGCAGTTAACATTTTTTTTTTTAAATCCCTCATGTTTTAACATCATAATTTCAGTTCTATTTATGGAAATACAAATATCAATGTATTACTATTGATGAATAAAGAAATACAAAACCGCTGGCAAATGTTTGCAGATCCTGAGTGTACAGTAATTAGAGATGGAGGCTGTGACAGGAAATAAAATGACTCTGTATCACATTTGCAAAGACCAATTACTATACTTTTCAAGTAAAAAAATATATATAAAAAAATAAAATAAAATAAGCCAGGCACATTATGCTTAATATTAGACATATTATATTTAGCATAATTTCACTTTTTTCATATTTAGATGTAAGCAAAACATATAGTTTATATATGTTCCTGTTTATTTATTTTTTTATTTATCCCCTGCAGTTCCTGATACAGCTCCCACTGATGTAGGAGGAGGGGGAGGCACCAAGTCAGAATTAGTAATAACATGGGAGGTAAGTCATTTATCAGATTTTACTGTCCCCCTCCCTCAATGGCTAGTCTAGGGCTTCTTGGTTAATTGTGTGGAATTGAATGGAGCCGTTTTGTGAGCTCTGCTGCTCCCAAAACCCTCCTCTCTCTGGGCAGGTTTTTCGGCATCATTTCCTCCACTCCAAATGGGATTCAACTTAAGGGTCAGAAGGTTCCTTTGAAGTTTTCACCTCCCATAAATGGTTGTCAATGTGCTGAAATCCTGATACAGAGGAAAGGACCTATGGGAGTGGAAAAGTCCTTTATTTCATTACCAAAAGGCATATGGGAAAGCTGCAATAATGCCTAAGGGCAGGTTCTAAAAAGTCCTGTAACTCAGGTCTAATTGAATGCATATAACTGTAATGTGTAAAATGTTTTAAAGCTTAATTAAATCATGTAGATGTAGGAAACTGTTGGTTCAGAAAGATTCAGCAAGGTAAGGCTACAGTATATACAATAGCGCAGTGGACAGTTATTTCTTATCTGTCAAATTATTCATATATATCTTACTATCATCCACATATCTTATGTATCTTATCTTATGTAATATTAGCTTATTATAAAGTCTTATTTCCTATTTTTTTTAATACTTTGATGTTATAATGGTCTCATTTTATTCTGAAGTGTGGGGCGGCCGGCGTGTTGCTCTCGATGTGTTTTAATATCACTACAGTCTTATGTTCCACCCCCAGCCAGTCCCAGAAGAGCTACAGAATGGAGAAGGCTTTGGTTATATCATTGCATTCCGACCTAAGGGTACAGCCACCTGGACCCGGGCAGTGATATCCTCACCCATTGTGGCACGATATGTTTACCGCAACGACACACTTCCACCTTTCTCGCCTTTTGATGTCAAAGTGGGTTCTTTTAATAACCGTGGGGAAGGACCCTTCAGCTCCATTGTTGCTGTGTTTTCAGCAGAGGAAGGTTAGCATAACCTAGAACATGGAATATGTACACATTGTCATTTATGTACAGTATAAAGATTTTCACTAACCAAGCTTATTTTGGATATCTAGTTGTAGTAACTGATGGTAACTGAATATGTGTGTATTCCTGAAGACATTTTACTATGCACATCTTTACAATTATATGACAAGCCTCGCCTCCTTGAATTACTACTTCTAGACACAGAACTGGTGCCTACACTCCCAAACACACCCACCATCCACTCTGTGCCTCACACAGAGGCATGACCTTGAATAGTAATGATGAACTAAGTTGATTTAGACAGCTCTTCCCCACACATACACTCCTGCAGCAAGGGCGTTAACCCGATATTAGTTATTACGGCAATAGATTACGGCAAATCCTGCCCGACATTTACGGGCCTGTCTGTGAGCTACAGTGTTAATTGAATTTGCCCAGCAGATTGTCTTCCTCCCTGCCAGTCACAGATCCCATTAAAATGAAGTGGGGGTTCTCTCAGGTGTGTCTAGGGGGTTTATTCTCAGGCGTTAATACAATTCTGCGTGTGAAGTTGCCGAATAAGAGAACAAAAACCTTTCTGGTCTTTCCGCTTTATTTGCAGTGCCGAGCATAACACCTGAGAAAATTGTGGCTAAAAGCCTCACCTCCTCTGACATCGAAGTCAGCTGGGACGCCGTACAGACAAGTCCTGAGAGACCTGAGAGAGTGCTCGGCTATGAGGTACAATGCTTTTAATATGACTCCTTAATAGTCCATCTGGCTTTGCAGGTTTTGACTTTCTTTTTTTTTTTTTTTTTTTTGTAATTATAGTTGAACAATTAGCAAAATCATATGAATCACATATGAGCAAAGGATTGATTAATGTAAACTGCACCTAAATATCACTGACCATATACAGTATTCTGTGTGTGTGTGTGTGTGTGTGTGTGTGTGTGTGTGTGTGTGTGTGTGTGTTCAAGCATGTGTCAAGCAATGGTGTTCTATTAAAGGTGATCTCCTGAGATGTGGCTTTTCCAGACTACACCCTGGATTTGCTACAACCCTGACTAGGATAAAGTCACTACCCAATAAAACCAGCCATAAACCCAACCAGTAGACTGTATGAGCTTTAGGTCAATTTTGCCACCAACCAAAGAACTATGAATCATGATTTCAAGAATTCATGATTGTGAGCTGAGATTTGTATAGAAATAATACATAATGTGATGGGCTTTCCAGATGCCAGTTTAGTGCTGTTGCAACCAAAGACCACTGACAACAGTTCTAACAGTGTTATCATTTTTTCTTTTATTATTTCCACCAAATTCTCAGACTTTGTTATGGTGCTAATTTTAAAGCCACCAATTAGATGCTGGCCCAGGATAATGTGAAACTCAAGGATTAGAAATACAGTACTGACAATAGCAAAATATAAACAAAACATCTTACTACCTCAAACTCAGTCTTTATGTGACCCTATTTTCCACATGAATCCGGATTGGCTAATTAAGGATGGAAGCAGACTGTAGAAAGGCCCTTTAAATGCAGATTTTTTTGTTAAAGAATAATCATCGTATAATCCTTAGCCAGGATTTTATTGACATCTAATACTGTGTGACAAGTAATGGCGTCCTAAAAGACTGCTGAAATCACGCAGTGTAAAGCCAGCTTAAGAATGGATGAATACATGAATTACATTAATACATTAATTAAAAGATGAGATGACATGGCGGGGTTCCAGATGATGATCGAAATGGTTGCCAAAGCGCCTAATGTTTTTATTTTGTGAGATATGTTTTTATTTTATACAGATAGTGGCCAGTGACAATTGTCCCCCACAGAAAAATCTAGAAGACATGCAGTGATCTGTTACTCTCTCCTCTCATGCGTCAGCCTGCTCTGTACAATAGTACAGGAGCACGCGTGATAGTACAGCAGAGCTGCATTCAATAACAAGAGTGCTCGAGCACATATAACATTTTTATCAAAACTGTTGCAGTTTCATGAACATTTTGCAAGTGCTCATTCTTGAACACAGCCCTGCTGCACTGTGTGTATGTACTTGGATTGATCTGCTGATTAGCAGTTGGTGAAGCGAATTGCAAAACAATAGAAGAGATTACTCACTCACTCACTCACTCACTCACTCATCGTCAAAATGTAAGAAAAGATTACTTTGAATTACTTGAACATTTAGTTTAGTAGTATTTTATGATGAGTGATAAATTTATTACTTTAATGTTAAGTATTTCTTTTTTTCTCTTTATTTACTTTTGAGACTCTCTCTAGCAAGAGTTATGTAGCTTAGCTGGCTAGCTAGGCAAACTTAGCTAACGTTAATCAAGGACTTCACTACCTGCCCTTCCAAACCCTGCCCCCTCTACATCAAATGCAATCGATACAAAGACTGAGTCGAACAGTGAAAATAATTGGGTAAATTAATTCCAGCCAGACTCATAATCAGTTAATGCTAGTAAAGCACAGCTAACAGCAAAGCACAGCTAAGTTTCTTATACCAGTTTACATAAATTTACCTCATGTTATGGAAAGTGATCAATTTTGGCTCTTAATTATTTTGGTTTTGTGAGCTAAAGGCTTTTAAAGATCTTAGTTTAAAAGCCTATCCATGGCTTAGGAGTGTAACATTATTTGAGTGTCACGCATTAGTTCATTATCTATAACATGGCCTGCACTGCCCCATGTTTTCTGGAAGCACTATTTGTTGAAGTCCTACATCGTTATAGACAGTTCAATGTTATCAGCATCCAGCAAATTTTAAATTAACCACGTCTAATGCAATAATACAATGCTCTCAGGCATTAAACACACACACACACACACACACACACACACACACACACACACACACACACACACACACACACAGTGTAATAAGCTCATCAAATGATCTACGACAATGTTCAGTCACTTGTGATTTGTTCAACAGCAAGGAGACATGTAATGAAGGAAATCCTTTGATCTCATCAAAGGAAACCTGAGGTGCTGCTACTGTTACTGAGTGGTCTTGATATACTGGATGTACATCATGCCTAAATTTCTTCTATACAAGCATGGAGTAAAACTCATAAAAATAGTAACTGTCGGTGCTTCCTAAAATGCCTTATATCTGCATATATTATTTCAAACTAATTCTTCTTTTTCTGAACAATGAAATCATTTAAATGAAATTGTCAGATGTTGAAATTGTCAGATGCTGTCTGCGATGATCTTGTTTTGTACTGGGCCACTTTAACAAACTCAACAGTGGATCCAGACATTCTGACTAAATGACGTCTAAAATCTTGCTAGCTATTATAATTTCCTTACACTTTTAATGTCAGACTTTATCTATGTTTATCTATGAGTAATACAGTAGCAAAAGCTCAACCGGTTCAGTTTGTAGAGAGCCAGATACTTTCTCTAGAGATTTCCCAAGAAGTATCTGCACTGTCGCATCATCAAAATAGAGTGCTTACATAATCTGGACAAGTTGTAAAAAATGTTAAAATAATAGAAACACAAGAAACGTAGCCAGCAGAGCATAACTGTGTGAATAAATCATTTCAAGTATTTCCCCAGTGATGATAGCATGAACAGTGATCAGCCAAGCGAAGTCATGATGTTGAAGCCTTTGTTTAAATGCCGCAAGTGACTTTTTTGAGACATTAATGAGGATATTGCTGATAATCAAAGTGAGAAATTATTTTGTATTTCCATATGTAAGTTAGATTAAAAATATAGTATTTGTCAGCGTTTTTGTTTTCTACAGATTGTTTAATATTAGTCAGATAATATTAAATCAGGTAAACATAATCACATCTGAGATCATTTTAGCTGTTTTTAATAATAATTAAAACATTGTATGGGTAAATATATTGGTTTAAATTAAATAAAATATAGAACTTTGTTCTCCTTAATAAAATAAGGGATATCATTGTTATAAATAAAGACTTCTAGAAATTTAGAAAATCGCTTATTCATTCATTTATTCATTCATTTATTCATTCATTGCATGAATGATTGTAGGGTTGCATGGAGCCTATAGCCTACACACGCGCACACCAGGGACAAGATTTGTACCCCAACCCTGGAGGTGCAAGGCAACAGTTCTAACCTCTGCGCCACCATGTCTTGCAGCTGGGAAACAGTATTCTAAAACGCAGGCTAAATTAAGCACATACCTTTTATAATTTGTTTATATGATTTATTTCATATTACAAACTTAAATTAATCATTTATAGTTGTTTTGAGATGATTAGTCTGTTGGTGTGTCTCGGGTGAAACACTCCTTATTTTAATTTCGCATTTAAAGACATTGTAAAATGCTATAATTTTATTAGATAAGTAAAAATTACATTTACATTAGGGCCCAAAAGTTTGCAACCACTGGTGAAGATGTAATTTTACATGAGGAAAATCTGACCTTTTGTACAAAGCATATTCAATATCACAAATTTGATTACATTTAAAAGAGGGATCTAGAAATCTCTAATATATCTTAATAATAATTTTTTTTTTAACCCAGACTTCATACATACTGTATAGGACAACTGTAAGTGCATCTACGTGCAATTTAATGGTACTTCAATGAGCAGAGTCCTTGGTAAGCTATAACAGCAGTGATGTCTAATAGTGTGTGACTGTCTCTTGATATCTTTCTTTGGAGTGATGATCTTTTATCTTTATTCTCGTTTCTTCTGATATCCTTTATTAGTTACAGTCTCGAACACCTAATGTACTGTTAAAGAACACTCAGTTTTCTAATCTGTTGATCAGGCAAGCTTCCTGCCTTGCATGTAGAAAAAAAAGATAATGAAATCCATTTTTATACAAGAATTGCGGTCACGTCACACATTGCTGTCATATAACGTTCCAAAAGATCCTCAGTGAATAAAGAAGGTAAGCTCATTTAGGAAGGAAGTCCTTTGGGCAAATCTTATTATAGTGTAATTATTCATTGCCTTAACTCTTCTGACATGTAAGATCTAAACACTGATAGACTATATGACCTGGGATTAATAATTGATTATTTCATTTCCTTGTAAAAAATTATTATTCAGCTGTGCACAGCTAAGTGTTAAATGAAATTTCATATCCTCCAGAAAATCAATGCAACACCCTTTCACCAGGAATCCACATTCCCTGCAGTTATTGATATACTGTAATGAGTTTGTCCAGCAGCATACTGTAGGAAGGATGTCAATGAGAATTCAATTGATTATTGATTCTGACGTGATGACTTAATATAATTAGAATGATGACACGTGAGCTTAGTGACCAGTTATTGATCCACTGCAGTGAAACACAATAAGAAGCGAGCTCTTTAACATCCATTTGAACCAGTAACGATTATAGATCTCAATAGAATGGCATTTAGCAAATCAGATGGGATTGCAAGATCAATATCGTTATTGGCAGTGTCTTAATTAGAAAGATTTTTTAAAACTTACCATTGAAAGTTTTTTTTTATTTCAACTGCATTAAGTTGAATCCCAAATGATTCATATCACTTGTCATTTGAATATATTGAATCTCATTTGTGCTTTTATTCATGCCCTTTCTCTGTTGTGTCCAGGTGGTGTACTGGGAAGATGACACAAAGCCGGAAACTGTAGGTAAAGTGAGAATCAGCAACTCCACTGCGGTCAATGTTAGTGGTCTTCAGGGCAACACGCTATACTATCTAGCTGTGTGTGCCTTCAATACTGCGGGAAGCAGCCCTCAGTCTCACCCTGTTAATGCCACCACCAAGAAACCACGTGAGTATCCTACTAGGGTTACTTAGACATTGGTTCCAGAAACTTACGAGAACTGCTGTCTCTGCCAGCCCGCATTAATAGTGACAGTAAGATTGTAGTGATGAAATAGTGGAGACTAAAGCAATCGCGTTACTAATGTGCTTCTATGTTGCAATATTCCATTTATTTCTTCAGCTCCAGGGCAGCCACCGCAAAATGTGGAGTGGACTCTGATAGGTTCACAGCTTACATTGCAGTGGGACCCAGTCATAGCTTTGGATACTGAGTCTGAGGTCACTGGATATGTGGTAGGTGTCTGTACAGGAGATACATTTTATAATATATATTTATATACAATTATCATTATACAATTACAGCTATTTTAACGTTTAATAATTATTATAAAATTGTATTAGCGCTTAGAAAACCTTAAACAATACATTACAGACCCATTCAGTGACATTTTGCGATTGAGTAGACCATGGACAGTTCTAGAATATTTTTACTCAGTAGCCACAATACCTGCGAAAGAAACTAAACCCCATTGTTTTTCAGACTGCAAAATGCAATCCCTGCAGACAGTTTTTTCTTTTTCTTTTTTACTTAACATAAGGCACATTCACCACTGGCTTTGTGACATCTGCATGCCTGGGGCTAATTTATTAAATGACTCTGTTGAAAAGCAAACCATTCACAATCTTGAAAGTCTTGTTTGTGATGTCTGTAGCTAGACGTGGGTGGAATTTTTCCCCTCAAAAGAAGATGACACTTCTTTTTGTGTAAGGAAACTTGAAGATGTGAAAATTAAAGGGTGTCATCTTATCAAATACGAGTTGGTAGCATTACCTGCAAGTTCTTTTTGACAGTATTTGCAAACATGTCACAGACACAGAATTTCTCAAAAGACAGCCACACTTCAGATGCCATATTTACAGTGTGACACACTTGCTGTGTGTGTGTGTGTGTGTGTGTGTGTGTGTGTGTGTGTGTGTGTGCGTGTGTGTGTGTGCCCTCACTAAAATAGACTATTAGCTTTGGGTACTGCAAAAAAACTGCACTTTTAATTTAAATAGAGGCTTGTAGTAGATTTAGACATACTTTAGGCATTGTGTTAATTAGCTATAATTAGCAGTAATCCTTGCCAGTTCATCATTTAGTCAATAATAAATATGTGCATAACATCAGTCCTGTTGAGGCCTGCCATTGTAATGTGTACCATAGTATACTGTATAGGCCCAAAAAATGTATATACACTTTAGCATAAAAGTTATATGCCTGTCTTTTGACAGTCACATGATAACATCAACAATGGTTATTTCTTTTAAAAAATTACAAATATTAATGACAGATTTTTTATTCTGTTTTAGTTGGATTTAGATGAATTTTCTTGTCTGGTACAGAAAGCTGGCACATAGACTACCTCTGTCTCAACAGTCATTCAGAATTCATATCAATTCTATAAACTATAGATGATAACTAATGATGCAGTGTAGTGACACTGGAAAACATGCATCTAGGGCTGAAACGATTCCTCGAATAACTCGAATAATTAGATTACAAAAAAATGATCGAGGCAAAATCTTCTCCCTCGAAGCTTCTTTTAATTAATTTTAAAAGCTTGCATTATGTTTTTGCGCAATTATTTGTTGGCAGCGCGCTTTTGACAAAGTGCGCTTCCGGATGCAAGCTGCCAGTAAACACCAATGAAGAAGAAGCGCTTACGTCATCCAAAAAGCTGAAGGAGACGCAAACAGTTAGCTGTGTCTTAACGGAAGGGAGCGATAAAAATATCAGCAAGCCAAGAGATGAAGAAACCAGCAAGAGAAAACGACAGAAATTGTCAGTAAAGGCTTATAATATGTTAGGTCTGAGCTGTAGATTTTGAAACTTTTAGTTCTGAAAGTTCAGTTGCATACCTTAGTGTTAATAAATTTAGCATGTTAAAAAATTAAACATGTTTAATTGTTTTGGCGGTCCTCGCGGAAGCTTGCGGACCTTGCAGAACTTCGCGGGATGTCAGTGGAACGTCGGCGGGCAATCGCGGCGGCTCGCGGTGCCTAACACCGCATCTCACCGCGAGTGAGATAGGGGTATTAAGCTATTCCTTGTATTGTGAATAATGACATTGCCTATTTTTGATAAAATGCTTTATGCATTTAAAAAATAAAAGTTTATTTTTCTAAAAAGAAAACCAATTAACCTTTGTTTCTCTTATATATTTTACATTGCTGTTTAATTAAGCAAAAGTACATTTTATTCGATTACTCGATTAATCGATGAATTTTTTGGTAGAATACTCGATTACTAAAATATTCGATAGCTACAGCCCTAAGTGCATCATTCACATATTTCTCCCTATGAAGTAACTGCTACTGTACTCTAACCATCATTACCATTTTCATCCCCCTTTGGCTTCTCACTTGCAAATTCACGTTCATCTGCAAATTAACTACAAATTACTGCCAAGTGGTGCAACAGTAACATGCTCTATCATTATAGAAATTATAAATTTGGATCTTGCTATAGATCAGAGTCCAAGGAAGTGTAATTGTGACGTTGCATGAACAGTTTGAAATCCCAACCATGCCACAGCCACAAATGGACACGAGTACACAAGAGTAAAAATTGCTGTGCTCTCAGCGAGGGAGAGATGGCATACTGTCTGTTGCCTATCAATCAGAGTGACACTAGCCATTCATGGGTGTCTGTGAGCTCAAGCGTACAGAAGCGGGCAGAGTGCGCTTTCATTTGTGATTGTTATGTCACCCAGGGACGTTGAGTACCAGTTCGAAGCAGCTCATTTTGGTTTCGGTAGCTATAATGGAATCAGGAAGACCTAACTAGATGGGAATTGGCTATTATTAGATTATGGAGAAAAATGCAGGCAGGGGAAAATGACATATGTTTACCTTGTGGAAATAGCAACGAGTTGACATTTAAGCTGTAGATCAGAATTCAGCATTTAACCTGGGTATAGAACATGAGAGACAACATTGTTCAGCACGACCAATGCCACTGCTATCCCTCTGAAGAAAGCGCTGGCTTTGCTTCAAAGAACCTCTACCTCTAGGTACCCCAGCAGATCAGTCAAATTCAACTTTAAGGCCATTTAGATCTGACCTCTTAAAGATCAACCAGTGCAATAATCTGCCCACTTCAGGCAAGGAATTTGATTTTATATGGCATATCTGTGAGGGAATTGGTAAAATGATAGACGGTGTGTGTGTGTGTGTGTGTGTGTGTGTGTGTGTGTGTGAGAGAGAGAGAGAGAGAGAGAGAGATACAGTAAGCTCAATTTTACTATGAATTTAATTAGAGATTTTTGAGTTAAATTCATTAAAAAAAAATATGCAAATGCTTTACATTGTTTTTTTCTGTCCTGTAAAAAAAATGTTTTAACATTTTTGTCATTATTCACAGTTTCACTGACACCTTTGACACTGCCAAATGTTGTTTCTCATACGATTCATTAATTCATCAGTGTCCAGTCTGCTTTCTTAGTGTCACTTCAGGCTGCATAATTTAATAATGATAATTCTTTGTTGTTGTTTGCATTCGAGATTTGTGATTTCAGTTCATTAAGTTCCATTTGTCACTGCTTACAGGTAATGTATAGGCGTCACCGCAATAATGACATGTACACAGTGACCACCAACAAAACCACAGTGGAGCTGACGCTCTCTCCCAATGATAACTATGTCATTCAGATTAAGAGCCTGAGCGAGGGTGGCCTTGGGGAAGGAAGTGAACCCATTCATATTCACCAACTTAGTAAGTCCTGTTTTCCTTTTCCCCTTTCTGACTTTATAGGCTTCTAAATGCAATTCAATCATCCAAGAAGCACAGAAATTATAAGCCACTTTCCTCTATCCATGGATAATAGACTTTTTCCTCTTTTTTGTAACACCCTGGAGCTTCCGACCTTTTTAGAAATTCACGTTCCGACCACCATCCATCTTTGTCAGCCCCTTATTGTTCATTGTTGACAGCCTTGCAAAGCAGCATGTGAAACAGCAAAGTGGTTTCTTCTCCCTTTGATCAAATTATTTTTTTTCCCTTTTTCTTTAGCTCCTGCTTCATTGTCTTTTCATCACTAAGTACTTTGCCATTGAAAGCTTTTAATAATGTAAAGTTAGAGAGCATTCTTTTTCCAGGCGCATCCCCTCTCTCTTTCATTTTAAATAATTTGGCATAATTCTTTAATTGCTGTGATTTATTGGGTTATATTACCTAAACAATGAATTATTTTATTTATTTGTTTTAGGTATGGGAGCCCAAGGCTCTGGAATTGGAAGACCAGACACCCACACGCTCTCTCGTCTCCTCATAACTGCACTAGTGGCCCTTAATGCCTCTTGAAGGGTTTTTTTTTTTTTACTTTCTTGTGAGCAGCATCTCTACCTGACACCAATCTCTCTCTCTCTCTCTCTCTCTCTCTCTCTCTCTTACACACACACAGACACAAAGTTCATGCTCTTAACCCATCCCTTGTTATTGCCACCCATCTCTGTCTGGCTTAATAGGATTGCCCCATATATGTGTGTCACTGACACTGCAGGATATTGGAATGTCAAACAAATAATGAAAGGATTTGTCAAGATGGAAACATGTCAGAATAACTCAGAAAAGTGATCACCACTGGTGGAATGATGACTTAGTTGTTATGCATGATCA
This sequence comes from Clariallabes teugelsi, assembly GCA_030014215.1. Classification (NCBI taxonomy): domain Eukaryota; kingdom Metazoa; phylum Chordata; class Actinopteri; order Siluriformes; family Clariidae; genus Clariallabes; species Clariallabes teugelsi. Next base: position 25,094,700 of record JAQMYG010000036.1, on the reverse strand, counting down.
TACAGGAGATGACTGATTTGAGTGTGATGGCACAAATGTACATTTCTCTCTCTCTCTCTCTCTCTCTCTCTCTCTCTCTCCCCCTGCTTCTTTTATGTTAACCTCCTCCACATTTTGGTTCTTAAAAGCAATCAATGCCTTAAGGCCATTTACATACCAAAGTGAACAACAAAATAGATCAGAGAGAGTTGTTTCAGCCTCTAATCTAGTACACATAGTTTTCAGGCATCAGGGTCATCTGTGGTTATATTCTGCTATGAATAATTCGATTGTTCTATGTTTAATGTCATTTCTTCCCTTTGTGAGACTTTTTATTACTTTTGAAAATGTAAATGTATTTGGTCATGTTTGGAGAATTTATTCAAAGCAGAAATTACTTTTATTGTTTTTCCTTATTTTATGCACGCGCACACACACACACACACACACACACACACACACACACACACATATACACAAACAAGCACATCTGGTCACGTAGTCTTTATTTAAAATCTCTCAGTAGGCTCTTCTTCTTAGCTCTGCCATATATATAAATTAATCTGTAACAAGAACCGCTGTTGTAACTGAGTGATATGCTCAAAAGAAGGTGTGGAGAAATCCTGATGATAGAAGTCACCTTTAAACCTTTAATCTGATTTGTGTTCTCTTTTTGTGTTGTTGTTTGTGTGAAGGAGCCATGGTTCTTTGCAAATGGAAAGCTAGATTATTAAACAGTCTTATCTTTTAATTTTTTTATTTTTTTTAATCCAAAATCTCTCACGTTCCCATTACTCCATTGTGGACTGTTATTAGTTCACTAAGAGGTCTGTCAGTTCCTGAGCAAGAGAAACGGCTCTTCTGGTGCTTTGATGGGATAAAGCATTTTGTTCTTTTTCCTCAAGCTTGTTAAATAATGGATGGCTCATGCATTAGACATTCTGCAGAGTTAAGGCCAGAATATGCGATATACTTGTTAAGTGGCAGTGTAGACTTCATAAGCAATTTCCTCTCCAGCTTTATATATGCTACCAGTCCTGCTATATTCACTGTTATCCAACCTGGGATTCAAAAGTAGGTTAATGAAATTGGTAACCTATTGGTTCAGTTCTGTATGAGAGCATTGAATAAACCTAGTGCCTTGATGAATGCCAACATATTGAATTTCCTGCAAGAAAGGACACATCTGCAAATTCTTTTTTAGTTCTATATTATGTAATTCAGCTTAAAGCAAGGTATGGAACTACTGTACATGGAATGGTATGAAACCCTTTGGCTTGAATGGGATTAATGTTGAACATCTTATAGCTCAAAAGGCATTTTTAACAGATTTCATGGACACTAAAGGCCATATGAAGGCAGAGACAAAGCAAAAAACAAGATTTGCCACATATTGTGTGAAATTGCTCAAAAGATTATTCTGATTCCATAATTATAGTACTCTGCAGGTAATGCAGTCAAATGCATACAAAGATATTTATATTGTGCCAAAATATAAAACTGCAGAAATTAATGGGTTTAATGGGGTTTCATTTAAATTACAGATCTAATCATAGTTCTTGTTGAAAGGAATGTTGATAGCGAAAGTGTTTGCTAATATTGAGAGGTTCATTGATAATTTCATAAGCATTTACTGTGTAGGTGCATATTGAGCTCAGCATAGTGATGAAGCAGGCACATTGAATATGGGCAAATTTATCTGATAGTTTATCTTTGTATCGTTTTCATATGTTTGACCATTGTTAAAAGACGATTGTTTGATGAGTCATAAATTTTTTTAGTTTTCACATTTTATTTATTATTATTATTATTATTATTTCTAGTGTTATTATTATTTGTGTGTGTGTGTGTGTGTGTGTGTGTGTGTGTGTGTGTGTGTGCGTGTGTGTTTTGTTTTGTTTTGTTTATTTTTGTTTTGCAGCCTAGCTTTGCTACTCATAAATCCAGGGTCCCTGGGTTGAACCTGAGCTCCAGCTAGTATCTTTGTTGAGGTTTTAATATTGTGCTCATGTTTGCATGGTTACTGTTTTAGGTTTCAAATGTCCCCAAGTAGTGAATAAGTGTGCAATAATAAGTTGTTAATGAGGACCATGGTATGTTGTTTTGCAGGACACACTTCATGCTCATACAGTATGTCTTAAACCCCATAAACTCAATTTCTTTTCAGAAATATACATAGAAATAACTGAATATAACAAATTAATATGCTGGTTAATCATAGTTCTGGCAATATTAAAAATATTTAATGCATTCTTCTAGTGTTAACTCTAGCATAGTGGTCGTGTGTAAATTAAATTTACTGTATTTATATTTATCTGTTTTTATTTAAAAAAAAAAAAGAAGAATTTAATCATTATCATCATATGTAGGACAAAGCTCCATCTTTATCATAACTTTATTATAGCATAGACCACTCTCTGTGTAACATTTATTCACTGAAACATTTCAATAATTGTGTGGTTGAGAAGTGGAATATGGAAGTAGAGACAATCACTGATGTCCTTGATAAAAATATCATCATATTGAATATGTGGTAATCAGTACATGTCTAGACGGTAGCTGGTGATCTTGAAAATGGACCCATCAGTTGTATTCATTTGGCTTGCGAGGCATGTTGGTTATTTTGACCTGGCGCCCTTTTTAATTGCAAAGGTGAGAGATCAGCTGACCATCTGTAAGAGCAATGCCTTGGCCAGACGGTTTTGTGCCTGCTTCACTGCACTCGTGTATGCTCTTTCTTAAAGTCCTGAGTAAGCACAACAAAGTGAACCAAGGTGATGAGGAACCATGGCTTTTATTTTACCCCTAGAGCAGGCGTGGCACGGCCCACAGTGTTCCGTAAGAAACAACTCTAATCTGGAGAGCCTATCTGCTCCCTTTCATGAAGGGCTAGGCCTCCGTGATTAGGCTACACTTGGCCACTCAATGAGATATTGATTTTTCTGCTCTGCTACCGAGGCTGTCACACTGCAGACTGTTTGATTGACTGATGCCAGCTTTCCTGCCTCCCCCTTACACTGAGGTTTTGCAATGTCCTTGCATTCCTCCTACTTCACTAAAGCTTAAATAGGTTAACTCAGAAAACAGTGGGCCCTTGAAAATGAACAGCAGAATAGTTTTTTTCTTTTATTTCATTTTTTATTCATTTTCTAAATTCCTTCCTTTCCAATAAATAATAAATAATGTTACAGTAATTTTATTAATGATAATAAAAATTTATCTTTTTTTTTAATAATATATGCTGATAAATTGAAGACATTTCTTTTTTTCTTGGTGTAATTACTATTTAGAATTTTGTGTAAATGATAATACTTTTAATACAGTATTTGCGTCTAGACACATCAATTCACAAAGAAACGTTGCTGTGTTTTGTTTATTATTTTTTTCTTTTTTCAAATTAATTTTAGGATTGTGTAGTCTGTTCTAAAATAGTGTACATTTATATGGAATTAAAATTTATAATTTTATGGCCCTAAGTGAATTTACAAATTTGTTTGTTATATTTAAAGTTAAAGAAACTTTCTGATCAATATTCCTTAAACACTTGCTATATTTATGATAAATCTTGGCCAGAATTTTTTTCAAAAAAAATGTAAATAGTTTTTTTTTTTTTTTTTTTTTTTTTACAACTTTTGGCAATGAAATTTAATACTGATGTATTGATTCATAATCTCTGTGAGATGATTTGCCTATAATATTAATATTTTCACATTGAAAAGTAACTGTTTTGCCTTGTATACCTAAACTGTGCATGTGAGAAAATTGTTTGGTGCATATGTATTGAATTTTATAAACCTGTAACTTAATAAAAATATTAAAAGACAAATGTGCATGAGTCATATCTTAGTATGCCTTGGATTTTTAAAAAAAAAAAAAAAAAATAAGACTGTACAAGTGTGCGGCATGTTTTAGATTCTGCCTCAGTGAAAATTACTGCTAGACCACAATCTGACCCTTTCAGTTAGTGTGAATCTATAGTCTGCTCAGCACGTCAAGAGAAGACATACTGTACAGAAATAGCTAATTGCTTCGTAGTCCTAATCTAATGCAGTCCAATAAGGCTTTCAGAAGCTGAACACAAAGGATTCACACATGAAGAAACTGGCAGACTTATTATTCTAAGAGATCTAAGAAGATTACGGTTTGCCACGACTGCGTGTAGAACAAAGTATTTATTTTTGCAACAAAGTCAAAGAGTATTAAGCCACTTTTAATACTCCTTATCAAGAGATATTAGGGTGATAATAGGCATGGTGATAATTTAATTACCAGCATACACTTAGTGGGGGGGAGGTGGGGGGAGCTAATACAATTTTTGTTTGTTTGTTTTTGTTTTCCCCTGGTCATTTATTTATTTCACTATGCCTCTGTGTAATGTTTTTTTATGGTTACTTGATTATGCAGTTCTAAAATAATGTCATTAAAGTCTAATGATTATCATTTATTATACTGGTCATTTAATAGGACAGATGATCATACAACATGCCTACAAAAAAGTAATTCCATGAAAATTAATAAAGGCAATATCTTGGTAAAGAGAGCTGCTATTGTTTAATGAAAAAGAAGGAAAGAAAAACAGAGGGTTGGTTTCCATGAGACAGAAAAATGAGATGTAGATCGAAGTCCAATATACATTCACCAGCCACTTCTTTGGTACCTTGCTAGTAGTAGGTTGGATTCCTTTGACTTCAGAACTGAATCATTTCTTCATGACATAGATTTAACAAAGTGGTGAAAACATTCCATATTGGTCTATATTGACATGATAGCATCATGCAGTTGCTGGGGATTTGTCAGCTGCACATCCATAATGTGACTCTCTCATTTCACCACAACACAAAGGTACTTTACTGGATCAAGATCTGGATTGGAATTGTGGAGGCAGTTTGATTACAGTGAACTCATAGTCATGTTCAAGAAACCAGTTTGAGATTATTTTAGCTTTGTGACATGGTATGTTATCCTGTGATCACAAAGGAATAGACATGATCAGTAACAATATTCAGGTAGACTGTGGCATTTAAACGATGCTCAGTTAGTGCAAAGTGCCCAAAGTGTCCAAAGGACCCCCCACACCATGACACCACCGACAACACTCTGAAACATTAATACAAGGCAGGATGAATCCACGATTTCATGTTGTTTAAGCCAAATTCTGACCCTAGCATCTGACCTAACATAAATGTCACAGCAGAAATCTAAACTCATCAGACCAGGCAATGTTTTCCAATCTTTTATTATCCAATTTTGGCGAGCCCATGTGAATTGTATCATCAGTTTTCTGTTCTTAGCTGAAAATAATGGCTGACCCGGTGTGGTCTTCCGCTGCTGTTAGTCACCTGCTTCAAGCGATGTGTTGTGCATTGAGAGATGCTCTTAAGCATGAGTTGAGTGACTGACTGTTCCCTTTCTATCAGCTTTAACCAGTCTGGCCAGTTTCCTTTGACCTTAGGCATTAACAAGGTATTTTTGCCCAGATAATGCTGCTCACTGGATATTTTCTCTTTTTCAGACTTTTCTCTATAAATCATAGAGATGGTTGTGCATGAAAATTCCAGTAGATCAGCAGTTTCAGATAAGTCTTTCTGGCACCAACAACATGTCATATTTAAAGTAACTTAAATCACCTTTCTTTCCCCATTCTGATGCTCTGTTTAAACTTCAGCAGATCATTCTGACTAAGTCTACATGCCTAAATGGAGTGAAGTGACCAGTGAGTGTATAATTAAATTAAATTTTCAATTATCTTAAAGAACCTACTTTTTTATACAGAGATAGGAATATAATTTATATACAACAGTGTTCAGTACACTGATAGTAGTTGACTGCTGTGTGTTTTCTGTATTTGTAACACACATTCAAATATTTTAGTGCTACTACAAATGATTAGAAATGAAAAGTAGAAAAATGTTTATTTTTTATGTTATTGATTTTAAATGTTTTTCCACTATTTTTTTTCTCTGTTCTACACCTTAAAGATGTACATTCTTTTTTTCTATTTTATTTTATTTTGTTTTATTTAATTTTTATTAGAAAAAAATATTTTTTTTTTGTTTTGTTTTGTTTTTTATGCTTACTGGTTAAGAACAATAAAAAAAATAAAAAATAAAAAATTTCTCACAAGGGACAGATGATTTAAAAAACTGAAAATACAGGTTTAATAGTAGGCACACATCAGCGAAGAACTTGGCTATCTATTACACCTCTGTGTCTGACAACAACTCTGTATGTGTGCATGTTTGGCCTGCAAAGGAATAACAAAAGAAAAATAGCAGTTAATAAAATCAAATTTGGTAGCCATTTACCTACATTTCTTTCCTAAAATAAAATAAAATTTAATTAAATAACATACGGTACCTTTTTGACCACCCTTTTATGTTTAAAGGTTGTAACATAACCACAACAGTGGAATAAAGTGGCTTTAAAACCTCCAACAGAGAACCAACGTATTTGAAAGGTCACATCACCCTGTTGAGAAGCTAAACCTACAACATCATTAGAATCTTTCACTTTTGACCAAAAATCAAATAAATAATAATAAAAACGTTTTTTTTTAAAAACTGAGCATAAAAAAGGTTTTTTTTTTTTTTCATTCATTGATTTATTTTATTATGAGTTAATAATATTTGCTTTTTATTATTAAATTACTATCTAAAATAATTATTATAGGACTATTGGAACAGTTGTACTACTTTCATGTTTAAAATCGTCCAAAATGTTGGTAAATTGTTTTTTTTTCTATAAGCAGAATTTTCTGTTGTCTCTTTTTTGTAAATCTTTGGAGCTGAGACCAGACATTTCATTCCTGTATCCTTAAAGACTTTATCCTTGTTAGCATTCAGGGTGGAAAGAAACCTGAGCAAGTGTGTACAAACAACTTGATTTACAAGAGAATGGGATTGTATTAAGAGGAAGTACTTTTTGTGTTCTGCCATCTTATGGTAACGTGTTTATTACTTGTTTTTCTAGGTCTTTATTTTTTATATTTTCTGATACTGGCCTCGTTTGTTTGTGGTCTAATGCATTTGCCTCTGTTGACCTTGTTCTGACCTCTGTCTTGCTTTTACATTTCTTTCCTCTTCTTCTGTTGCTACCCCAGTATATCTGTAGCATTGAAGAACGTCTCGGGTTACTTTGGTGTAACCCTGTTCCCTGAAAAAGCGGGAACGAGATGCTGCGTGAAAATGCTATGGGAACGTCTCTTTGTTCCCCGGTTGTGAAGCATGGTGTGTCAAACACGCCAAAACCTTGGCTTATATAACCTCGGTCAGGTGACGTCATCTGATAACGTGCACCTGCAGTTTATAAATAGGACTGAACCGGAAACATCCTGAGGTCAATTTTGTCTGAAAGGATGTCCAGTCACGACCGCAGTGCGGCATTGGAGCGCAGCATCTCGTTCCCACTTTTTCAGGGAACAGGGTTACAGCAAAGTAACCCGAGACGT
>JAQMYG010000036.1:25068304-25087174 GCA_030014215.1 Clariallabes teugelsi | reverse complement strand
ACTATGCACCAATTTTCAATACACTCCATTTGAGGGCATAAGTTCTTCTAGTGGAGGGAGTCCTAGCACTTAGTATATTTCAATTACACTGGCTGGAAGACCAACCTCTCTTCATTGGTCCCCCTCAGGGGCCAGACGTGAAGGTAGAAGAGCTCTGCCAGGGATGGAATGTCGTCCCCTGCGCCTGAGACAGAAGCTCCCTTCTCACAGGAGAGATATTGGATCTGAACACCACACACTGGTCGGCCAACGGCGCGCTATCAATAAGAGGTGCAAGTCTTGTTGACAGACCTTCACCAGGACTCCCGAGAGCAGAGCTATGGGAAGAAATGCATAAGACGCAGTCTGGGCCACGTATGGGCCATCGTGTTCAGACCCAGAGGAGCTGACTACTTAGGGTGGGGAACTTGTCCTGTGCCCCAAAGCAGAATCTGGTGCGCTAGCTTTTCCCAAAGGCGCGAGCACAGTCTGCCCAGGCGATTATTTACGAGACTACCGTAGTGTTGTCCAATCGCACTAGGACATGGTAGCCTCTCAGCTGCTGGAGGAAATATTTCAGGGCCAGAAATAGAGTCATCGTTTCTAGGCAATTGATGTGCCACGCGAGAAGATGACCTCTCCAGATCCCTTGGGCTAGACAGCCATCTAAGACCGCACCCCAGCCCGTGAGGGGGAAGCGTCTGTCGTTAGCAGCTTGCGATGACAACACGGACCTAGAGTGGGACCCAGAGTCAGAGACCGGGGTCTGAACCACATAGAAAGGGTATGAAGCTCTCGGCGCATAACCCTTATTGCCTCTGGGGATTGACCCATGGATGAAATCCTCTGGCTCTTAGCCACAACTGAAGCGATCTCATGTGCAGAAAGTCCAAGGGTATCACCGTGGATACAGTTGCCATGAGACCTAACACTCTCTGAAAGTAGTAAAAAGTTACTTTCTGGCCTAGCTTGATCTCCTTTTAGGATATTGAGAATCCATCTGACACCCATAATATGCCGTACTTGAGCAGGAAAGAGAACGCTTTTCGTGGAATTGAGTCTCAATCCTAAGAATCGAAGTGGGCTAGGATGACACTGCGATGTCGAAGCTATGTAATTCAGGATACGGATGCCCTGGAATCATAGAGCCAGGGCTGCATCCATATATTTTATATATGTGTGGGGTAACATGGCTAGGCCAAATGCAAGGACCCGGTACTGGTAGGCTTCGCCCCCCAAAAGCGAACCTCAGGAACTTCCTGTGTTGTGGCAATATTTCTATATGAAAATATGTGTGCTTCAGGTCGCAAAAATCCTCTGGTTGGATTGAGAAACAATCATATTGGCTGTCAACATTTTGATGTTCAGCCCACAAAAATGTAAAATTGGACGCAACTCCCCTCTCTCTTGGAAACCAAGAAATACTGACTGTAATAGCCTGACTCTACAGTGCTTTGTACCTAAAGAGACATACCTGTCAGTAGGTTCCCCGCTGCCAGCTTCTCTAAAAGGGGCACAAGTTTTGACACTTCGGGGTTCGGGGTTCGGCATCCTGAAACATGGCAGGAGGAAACCGAACACTTAACATTTCGCTGGAGATCGCTGCTCCCAGAAACACCAGTGGTGGCGGAGATTGAGAGGCACGGCCTCCTGAGGGTGCCAGGAAGGAGTCTATATATGGGCACGTAAGCCTCAGAACTCCTCTTTAGAGGAGATGATGCTCTTCAGGTCTGGCCCCAATCTCTACGAGGGGGTCCTCGGCTCGCCACACTCTCCTTTTGCGCTTCACACCTGGCGAGAACCAGACCTGGCCAGGACTGGGTGGCCGACAGTCCAGACACCTGAGCACGGCGGGGGAGAAGCCTCACAAAGGCCTGCTCGTAGAGCTTCGCCTCCCGAAACCTAGTGGTGGCTATGTTTATGGCGTCGCCAAAAAGGCCGGAAGGCGAGATGGGGGCATCTAGGAGGAAAGCACGACCCCCTCCTTGCCCGTGAGGTTAAGCCACAGATGTCTCTCCGTGGCGACCATGGCAGCCATAGAACGGCCGATAGCATGGGCCGTCTGCTTGCTGTGTCGTCGATAGACCCACCAGTGCTCAGATCTCTCAGTAGGTCAGCCTGGTATGCCTGCAAAAAATGGTGTGGCAGGGCAGCACCAGCCTTACCCGCTGCCTGAAAAAAATTTTTCCCACCGACGAAGATGTTAGTCTATGCGGCTTGGTGGGGAGTGTGGACTTTTTCAGGGAGGATGAGCTCCCAGGAAAGAGATAGCCCGCAAGCGTCTCTTTAATCTGGGGCATCATCATATAAAACCGCGCTTTTGCATCAACTACATTCTAATAAATCAATGTCAATAGCACAAAAACACGGGATGAATACGGCTTATTCCATGAATGAGTTAACTCGTCATGGAGGTCGACAAAGACGGGGAGGGACCATCGTTGAGGCCCCCCCTCCGGCCACCCGACAGAAACCTGTCGTCTAACTTTGAGCGTTTGGGAGATTTTTTAATTTTATTTTTAACTTTTTCAAAGCAGAAAGCGTGGAGTTCGCCCTCAGCGAGATATCTTTTACATGAAGGCACCCATCTCCTGTCTAACTCTGCCATCTTTCGGGTGAGTAATAAGACACTTTCTATTTTCGCTTTCTTTTTGCTTTGGAAAATGCTTGCACACATGCACACATACAATGCGGTCCTTGAAGACAAAAAGACCTGAGGATGTTTCCAGTTCAATCCTATTTATAACCTGCAGGTGCACCTTATCAGATGACGTCACCTGACCGAGGTTATATAAGCCAAAGTTTTGGCGTGTTTGACACACACGTGCTTCACAACCGGGGAACAAAGAGACGTTCCCATAGCGTTTTCACGCAGCATCGAGTGTAGCTTTTGAAAGGGAACAGTGAGTTTGTAAGTAGTGAAGACTACAAAGAACCCCTGTGATTCTTACTGATCCACTACACTTCTAATCTCTTAATGGCAGTGATATCTGATCAGTGTTAGGGCGTGGGCCTGGGTCATGCATCCTGGTAAGCTGAATAGCGAGTAATTAGAAGTGGATCTGAGTGCTTTCCTAATTAAGTATAAATGCCAAACATGTCAAGAGGAGGCATCAGCTCCATCTGAGTGCTGGTTGGAGATATTATTAGTAAACAACACAAAGGAAGATTTTTTTTTTTTTACTACTGAAACACAAATTCAGTTATATTCTGTACACCCTGATCAAACTGTAGCTGTGTATGAAAATAAAAACATACATAACATACAAAAACTCATTAAGTTGAATCCAAAATGCAGGATCCAAATTTAACATTGACATTTTGTGAGGGTTACTGCTGAGTGTTTTAATGTTGTGGAAATGTTTAACCCATGTGGTTCCCTTTAAATAAAAATCTACACATAAGCTTACATATACATAAAATGTGAATCTTGCCAAGTTTGCATCCTATGACACAATAATGGTTTAAATAAATTTACTGTATGAATTAAATTTTATTCAATAAAGCCTAATCTTAACTAGCTATCTTAATACATTATAATGTAACATCCACATTAAGCACCACTGCTGTTTGGTCCAGCACAGTATTTTATTTATGTTCCTGAAGAATAACTTTTCATAATTACTTCCAATCTATCTTCCAATTTTCCGTCTTTCAATTAGCTTTTTCTTGCTTTTATAATAAAAATCCCACTCTTCTGATTCATCTTTTCTTGTGATATCCAAACAGTGTTCCTGAGGAAAAGATCTTTCTCTGGCTTGGGGCTCAGCACTGCCCAGCAACTGCAATTTTTTTTGCATATTTTTTGTGTTTAAAGTAGATAGTCTATTTAATGCAGATAGTCATCTTGCCTGAAACACATCTAAATGCATTCTCAATTCTGAGCTCATTTAAGAAAAATACTGAAGCTCAAGTGTGAATCTTGAAGCTGTAAGTGTTATAATAATGTAATTTAGTCCCACTTTGACTACCATCATACGTATGAATGGCACACAAGTCAAACCGGGTCAAAATGTTTTCTTAATCCGGCATAAAACCTGTGCCAAATTTGTGTGGGGATTGGATGGTCCGCTGTGGTGACCCCTTGATGGGAGCAGCTGAAAGAAAGTTTTTACTTAAAAGTTATTTTTTTTTATACTTTATAATGTATTTTAGTGTTTATATCACTGAACATTAAGGATGTGAATCAAAACTTGGAAATAGAAACGCTAATAACTCCTCAAACATGAGTGGCTATTTTTTCCCCCAGCCATTTCTATGTTTTGCATTGTGATTGGCTTGGAAAGAGCAGTATCATCAAAGGGACAATCCAGGGTGGTTTATTTAAAACCACAGGCACTGAAATGAGTGAAACAGAAAGAAAAGCAAGCATGTTGCAGGATGCAGGATCTGAGTTGTATTTCAACTGGAAAATTAACAGACAAATTTAGAGACCCATAAGACATATTAACTTGCTTTAAAAAGAGCATAATTAGGAAGCATTAAACTCGCTTTAGTAACTTTGTTAACATCCCTAATGCAGCCCTAATTTGATGTTATTTAACAGTAGTTAGCTAGCTAAACTATGTAATATTAGCTATTGGAGGAATACTGGGAGATGTGGAGCTTCCACACCAGATTGGAGTTTTATAACTGAAATAAAGTGGTAGACTTGCACTTGAGCCTATTTAATTATGTATATTTAAGGGTTAGGTTTCTAGGTGCCCACCAAGTGCCATATTTAGTTCAAGTTCAGTGCCCGTGCAAAGCTCATGGGCATAATCTATGCCCTAAATCTAAGCTACCCAACTAGCCTTCAATACACCTCTGAGTTGTTCAAAAACTCTTGTGCAAAAACTGAAAATAAAAATATATTAACAGTTCTGTTACATTAAGTACAGAATATCATTAGGATTCCACTGTGGCCATTTCTGAAAGGATCTAAGGACTGTGACCAGGGAATGCTGAAGAGAAAGCTTTTTGTGAAGGATTTATCAAAATTTAATACTTTGTCTTTCTTCTGTCTTTATTCTAATATGTACTTGATACTGTTATGTAGTGTAAAGTGTTACAATGAGATATCCCAGAACACAAATGTAGGGACAGCAGTGTGAGGAGTGAAATGCACAAAAAGCAAAAAGAGTAAGAAAGGGATACGGTGAGTCACTCAGTGAGGAGGGTGGTGAAGTGGGGAGTAGGTGGGGAGTAAGTGAGCTTGGGCCTTCGGCAATAACAATGGGCAATCGACTATGGTCGATGGGCCTAACTGGCTGAGGCTTGAGATGAGTCTTGAGCTTCAGCCAGAGCCTCTTTTTTGCAGTTTGCCCTGTCCCGGGGAATCACCATAATGCTAGTGAGAGAAAAAGAGCAAATGCATGAGTCACACACCCAGAACGTACTACTCAATGCACTTAAGTTGGCAGTCCTTTTACAGGGCGCTGATGACACCAGGACGGTGGATAAAAATCAGCTGCCAGCCATGTAAAGTACCCCACCTCTCACGTGTGTGCAGCAGAGCTGGCCGAGGTGCTGAATGCATGTTGTGATCTCTCCTTGGTTGAGCGAGGGGCTGGCAGATGGTAAGAGATGCTGGCTGTAGGCCTGCTGTCACAGTAGGGATGTGTGCTACATTTGAAAATAAGAATTGTATTGGTTTATTTCAATAAACAAAAATATCAGGTGCATATATAAACATGATAATGTCTGCAATGATGTACTGTATAAGAGATGATAACCACAATAGTGAAACCATAATAGTCACATTCTATTAACATATGCTTCCATTTTACTTTGAAAAAAATATCATAGAATAATGAATGTTAGTTTGCTTTTAAAGGAAAATCAAATTAGTTTGATATAATATCGCTCAGTTTTTTTTTACGATTACATTGGTTCAGTGTAATGTAACTAGATTTTAAGTTTACACAAATTCATATTATTTTAATTTGATTGTGATAGATTTATTGTAATCATTTGCATTACATCCAACAAACAGGATGTGAAGTGATTGTATTAATGGGATTTTTTTCTTGTTAAATGCACTCTAGGTAAAATACATTGATTCATTAAGAGTTTGTATACAATAACAGCTTCTATCCATCTGAGGTGAAAGAGTTTATGTTTGAAGTTTAGATGTTGTGGGCTTTTTTATATGGTATATGTATGAACATTTTTGCAAGTAATTAAATTAAGAAAATTCTGTTTTATTAAATTAGCATGATCACCATTTACTGTAGATACACAACATCAAATTGATGGATGGTAAAGGTAAGCTTGAGAAGTATCTCATATAAGAAAATTATTTGGATTAGTAAAGTAGTTTACAAGAAACTATGTCTGCAATAATGCGTTAAACTATCAGTGTGCAGTTCTGTTTTCTTTTTTGTAATGAATCAGTATAATTGGAAACAATTTCCAAATTTAGCATGAATTTGTGATAAGTTAAATAACAAAATTTTGCAATTTTTAGATACATCCTGATGGGTGACACCAAAAATCATTGTGTGAGATAAACTGAAAATGTTTGGATGTCCCTGTCCTTTGCAATAATCGTTTCTCATCATGAAGAATAAACAGGGATTCTTGTTTGGCAGACACAGATATAAACTACTCATCTTGGCATAAACTACTTCTCTATCTTTTACAGGGTGGCCCCAAAGACCTCATCCATAGTCATTTTCCTTATATCAAATGTGATAATAATAATAATAATAATAATAATAATAATAATAATAATAATAATAATAGTAGTAGTAATTAAATATTAATAATAATAATAATAATAATAATATTTAATTATAATAATAATAATAATAATAATAATAATAATAATAATAATAATAATATTATTAAGAAGAAGAAGATGAAAAAGAAGAAGAAGAAGATGAAGAAGAATTCACTATGTGCATGCTTCCAGTACCCCTTCAATAATGACTCATCCATTATAGTTTACATTAGACCCAAACATTAACTCAAGCTTGTTACCTTAACACAATCTATTAAATAATTAGAATAGCACAGAAGTCAGCAAGAAGTCATCATCGAAATCATTTAAATTTAACAAAGATGATGAGAAACTTGTACAGCCATTGCTACACAAAAAATAAATGGAAAATAAAATTAATTCCAAAATAATAATTTAAAGAATTATCAACTCATTAACAAGTACCTAATATCATCATTCTCATGGGGTCCGAACTGAAAGAACTAGTAGAAATCTTTTATTTTCTAAATGAATAGAGCACTTGGGAGTGATGTCAGACCCAATGTAAAACCCAATGTAAAAAGGAGCCATTTTGTTTAACAATCTGTCTACAGTTTTAGTTTTACAATGTCAAACACATTTTGTGCATGAGAATGTGTAATATACCAAGTTAGAAATACCGTTTTTATCAGTTTGCCACTGACAGAAGAAACAAGATTTGTCAAGGAGACAAGGCTAATCCTGGTCACAGATGAGGCCCTGTTGCTGATTGCTTGTGTAGTCACCATTTTATCTCAGCAAGCATAATCATAATGAAAAATAAATAAATAAATTCAACAAAATAAATATCCAATATATGTGATGTATTATGTTTGTTCATTTAGAGTTCATGCAGTTAAATTGAGCCATCACTAGCACAAGCTACCTGCCAAAACCTATATTTAAAGCCAGTCACCGAAGCACTTTTAGCAAGAAAACACATCTGATAACATTATGTCATCTTAAACAACTCTTTGTCTACTGAATAATTGTTTCTGTACCATCATTGTTCTGTTCACAGCTTATGCTTCCAATCCCTAATTCCTCCCTAACCCCTGGTCAAGGTCATTATTTTGTGTGTGGAACAAGGGAATGTACACCCTAGTACACTACAGTGTTAGTAAACCCTTTTTAATTCTATGTGGGGATTTTGTTTGTTGTTGTAAAAACAAACAAAAAAATATCTGCTTGTAGCAGGTCTTAGTATTAGTAACAACATGCTGTACAACTTTACACCATGCCATTAATTATTGAACAAAAAATAAACAATATTAAATCATGAGGCAATACCGAGTATCCTCATGATTTAATAGCTTCAGCAGCAGTAACTTAAAGTAATTGTCTCCTGTATAACATTATCTCTCACCTCATTGTGGAGGAATTTTGGCCGATTCTTCTTTACAAAAAGTCTTTGTTTTGAGATTTTGGGGAATTTGGATATGCATACAGTAGATCTCTGTGCCAGTGTTAAATACAGCTGTTAAAACTGAATTTAGCATCAAGTTGGGAATCTTGTGTTCAGACTGCAATAAAATGAACAGTAAATTTCTTATTTTAATCTATAATTATACCTACTACTGATAATGCTATCCACTAAGCCACCATGCTGCCTACACTGTATATCAGTCTTTAAATTCCCTTCGTGCTAATCACTTTTTGGAAGCTTATCTAATGCCAAGTTCTTAGACAAGCCCTATAGTAGCTGTAGCTATTATGTTAAATAATCAGGCAGAGTTAGTATGCCTTTTTCATTTTATCTTTTTCATTTATCTTGTTCTACCATCGTCAACCTGACAAATTATCTTCAAGTTCCAACCATGGCAGAATGACAGTATGGCCACTTAGGCAAAAGAGTAAATAAACAGACTGTAAATGGAGACAACATGACTAACTGCAAATATGTTGTACAATTCTAAAGATGTTGCTGATGACGTTCCAGAAACCTGTTAAAACTGACAGGAAAAAGTATTTCTCAGTTATTTTAGGCTATTATGGATCTAAATTCCAGTCTGTCAGAGCCTTAAGGTGTCCTCTAAAACATGCAAAGTCTCTTTGTCTTTGGCACTTTTTATAAGTAACATATTAGGCTATATTTATACCTTTTGCTTATGATCATTGTGCGAGTGCTGTGCAGATTTTAATCAGTTCCAATCTTTTTTTTTTTCTTGTTTAAAAGATGATATTCCCCACATGAAGCCCACTATATCTCCACAGGGTGTTATCCTTTTTTATCTCCCAAAAGAGATAATAAAAGGCCTGAGGTCTTGTTCATGACAAACACCTGTGTAATGTCTGGCCTTGTTCCTATTACTTTTTTAAAATGCAGTAGTGAAACCCTTACTTAAAAAAAAAAAAAAGAATCTAATCCAAAAATTCTCACCAATTTTCAGATGTTAAGCTCCCTTTACTTTCTAAAGTCTTGGCAAAAGTAGTTGTCTCTCAACTGTGATCACATACTGTATATGAATAGACATGAGCTTTTTAAAACTTTCCAGTCTGGTGTTAAAGCTTTTCATAGTATTGACTCAGCTTTGTGCAAGGCAAATAATGACCTGATACTTAAAAGACCTGGGTGGCTAACAAATCTATTATACTCCATATTTAAAAAGTAATATTCAAATCTTATTTAAACCTACTAATATTTAATTTAATTGTACTGGCAATGTCTTTGAATACTGTTGCAATATTTTAGACTGCATGTAAAATATGTTGATGCTTTGTTTAATTGCAGCCTCAGATTTGAGCAGCTAATCAACTGTCATGGAGGACACAAGAAGATTTTATTCACTTTTAAGCAATTTCTTAAGTCAAGTCATTTCTTTCTTGTCAAGACCTTGAAAACATCTTTATGATTTTATTTCATGTCATGTGAATTACTGTAATTTGCTTGGGGGGGGGGGGCGGTATTTTATTTTATTTTTGCCATTATTGAAGCTTCTGAAACTCGCTCACAGTGGAACATGCAGCTACTGTAAAAGATAACTCTCCGGCACCAAGTACAAAGACCAGAGTTTTGGCAGCTTTGCTCTGGCTTTATTAAAGGATCCAGTTTAAGGTTTTACTGTTTATTTTTAAAGCTTTTAACAGTGTAGCTCACCTTTCTAAATCTTTGAGTTACTACGCCATTACTCTCTTACTGTGCTGTTATGCTTGTACCGTACAGTATGTCTCTAAGGTCTTCAGATGAGTCTTTGCAGTGGCTGTGCCAAGGTTATAGAACTGCTTCCCATCAGGTTTGCTGCCTCAGTTACAGTATTGAAAGCAAATGTAAAATCAAACTTTTGTAAAGTAGCATTTTTATCTGTGGCTATTTTATACAGTACATTTTGTACATCAATTAATTCTTCTTGTTTTTACGTATACTTTATAAATAGAATTCAATGACTGAGAGAAAGACTGACAGACTATTTTGGTATTTTGGACAGACTAACTTCTACCATCACTTTGAACAAGAAATAATAAAACTACATCCAAGCTTAATCTTGATCTAAGCTTGATTTAAGCTTGATCTCATATGAATAAACAAACTCTACATTATTGATTTGTTTTTATTTCTCAGAACACCGGAATAAGGGACATTTGATGTTGATGTTACTAAAGGGTTGACTCTCAGTCTGCACTTTTGGCACATGCTTATGAATGTAAATATATATTTGTTTGTGGTACTGTAAACATTTAACATACATACATCATAAGGTTTAATTAGACATGTGCCCATTGACAATAATAGAGTGTATTAAAGCAAATGCACAATAAAAAAAAGGCAAAATTACAATGGCAAACATGCCAACACATATAAACAGTTCTTTCATATTTTAATATCTGGCTTATATTGCAAGAAGAGATAAGAACCAGAATTAAAGCTAAAACATTTTCCATGAGTTTGGAACATTAGCTTCAATGTGGAATGCAATTTCACAGTGGAAGGTCAGAGATGACCCGTTGCATGTCACATTCATTTTACAAAAGCAGCAGGAGGCCACAGTGGCACTACAATATTGTAATGCTTGGAAAATAACAAGGCTTTCGGTCTTCATCTTGAACCAGTTGTTGCCTGTACAAAGGAAGAAAAAAAAATTGCTGCACTTAAACAAGGGCACATGCTGACCGCTTTGTATTTCCTGTCCTTAGCAATGACATGCTAATCCATAACTCAATAGAATAGTCCAAGGACGTTTTTGGAGTGAATAAGAATCTCAGCGTGAGGTATTGGTCTGCATCTCTTATTGGTGTCCAGGCATGATTAGGAATATCTTTATTTTACAACTCATTAGGCTGCCTCCTTTGGTTAAGGTTCATCCTAAGTCACCCTACCAGGTGTCATGTGAAACGGTATGCAAGGTGAAGTGGAGTGTCAGAATTTTAATGCCTTGGTTAATCTGTTGGCAAACACTGGGCCTTCTTTATGTGTTTGTCCTTGGTGAGAAATCTGGGTTAGGACCTCACGGTAGTCTTGACAGCCATCTGTAGACTCTGGCACTTAGTATTCCATTCAAGGCCTGCAAGAGTTTAAGCAATCTTGCCAACAATGTGCCTAGAGATTCACAAAGCTTCATGTCTCTTCTGCTACACACTGACCTTTGCCTCTGGGTGGGTGGTGATATGTGCACATGTTCAACAAGCAATGATGTGGCATGTTTTGGGCAACTCTCCTTATGCTGATTAACTTTCACCTTAACATGCAGCTCCGCCACAATTTGGAGAAATTGCAAGATTTGTGAAACTCCCGCTATTAAGGTTTAGTGGAGGGTTGAAATGTTGTGACATGCTCTGTTTTTGTTAGCGCAAGTTTAGCAAGCTGTGATATGATCCCTGTAGTTGTTTAGCTTGGTCATTATGTAGAGTTTAGATTTTGCATACCTCAGATATATTCAAATTTCCATCCAACGAAATATAAATAGGACTCTTTAATGTAATACTACTTTACCAAAGAAGGACATTTTAACAATTTCCTTGGGTAAACTCGTTCGCTCATTCTATCATTTGCAAGGCCAGTGCTCCCCAGACAGCACTTGTCTTGAGTAATTTGTGATAAACAAGACATAAAAATAGAAACAAGGACATTGATTCTTGGTAAACGCTGAGGGTGGGCCAGTGCACTGTGAGCCTGTGACCTCAGATGTCCATTCAATAAAAGAGAACATTTTTCCTTGTGCACTCAGGGAGTGTTGGTAGCAATTATATTTATTCTGTTTCATAACTTAAGTTGTTCAATGTACTTATCTTGTCTTTAATACTATGCCTATACTGCATGTCTTTGGACTGTGGGAGGAAACCGGAGCACCTGGAGGAAACCCACCAAGCACAGGAAGAACATGAAACTTTCTGTGCCACCCACACTTACTGCTCGTGTTCTAATATTGTTCAATGAATTAACAATTTTTGTCACCTTTTCAGTATGCCATATGTGGTTACTTTAGGAAACATAATCATCATATAAGAGAAAGTTAGTAGAAATAACTGCAATGGAAAAATAGAGCTGCATTAATGATTCAATCGCTAAGTATAACATTTCAAAAGGATGTTATTTGCTAAGTAATTTTGCTGACAATGTAATACGCTCATAGTTTCATCGCAAAGTGTAATGTTATGAGAAATGCCAAGCCATTCTAGACTCAATTAAAATATAATGACTGAACCATGAGGTACATGCATTTCTACACTATTAGCAATGAGATTTTGCACCTTGAAATACATGTTTTTTAATTTGTTAATAACATGAATGATCTATGCAGATGAGTTTTAGGCAGAAAATTCAAAATAGGTTTGGTAAGTAACTATGGATAGAACATAATTTAAAGAGAAAAAACATAACAAAAATGAGATTAAATATGATGAGGTAAATTATTTCACTTATTTTCAGCAATGTTTTCATATTGCCACTAATATTCTTTTTCGTTCATGAATTAATCTAAAGTAATCATGTATCCTGGTGTATCCGGCATGGTGAAAATTCATGAGGAAGCCAAATGAGACCTCTTTTATTTTATCACTCTGTGTGTGTGTGTTGTACATCATGTACAACATACATTGCTGCTTTAACAGTCAGACCAACCTAACTAGATGAACTTCTAGACTGCCCTGTATGATTTTACACAAAACTGCATTATGCAGATGCCTTTTATCAGAAACTTGCTGCTACACATCTGCTTGCGCACACACACATCATCTGACGCTTGCACTTATCAACACACACACTCACACGCTTCTCAACATTTAATTTATGCAACTCCCCTCCGAAATGCATAACCAGATGCTTAATGTGCAGCAAAGACTCACTAATAAATAAAAGAAGCATTTACTACAAACTAAATCAGGAAACATAAAATTTACATTTATATAAAAATACTCAGTAGACTACATGGATTAAACACATAAATTATAAACCCTGTTATACTTTAGGAACTTGACACACAAATTTACTCCATACTTCTTTCTTATTTTCTTATTTAAATAGTTGCAGTAAATTGACACTACAGTAAATTAACCTAGAATATGCAGGTAATCCTGGCAAGCATGGCACAATAAGAAATGTAAGAAAAGGAAATTATTTACAAAAACATTATAAAATAATGATACTACTACTAATAATAATAATAATGATGATGATGATAATAATAATAATAATAATAATAATAATTATTATTATTATTATTATTATTATTATTATAACAAAAAATCCCAAACCGCTATCCTCCATACTGTAACTGCATTTTCTAACGTTTTCTGTCAGTGATGTAGAAGGGCATCTGGCAACACAATTTGTTCAGTAGTAGGACAGTAAACCCACCTGATTGGTTAACCCTTAAGAAAGCCAAAAATTACAGTGTGAAAGTAGCCTTATCTGACTGGTATCTGATAATCTTTATTTTTTTTTTTTTTAAATTTTAAAAGAGGAAGCCAGCTCGGCCTGGGAACCCTTTGGACATGACGGTAAAAGTGCAATGCCTTGTTTCACCACACATTAAACACACAACATTTTATTTATTTATCTATTTATTTAATTCTATTTTTATATCTGTTTCACTCACTGTAAAAGAGATGGTCGTCAGCAAAATAGTTCATTACTGAAACAAAACTTTTTAACGACTTTTTTTTTTACAGTCTAAAAAACCTGGGGAAGCCTGGCTTCTCTCGTCTTCCGGGAGAAAATGCTACTGGTCTAGTTTTGGATGAATCAAGAGCTTATACTATGTACCATGCACCACATGCACCCTGGGAGAGTGGGGAGGCACACCACCTTGTGGATGAGACATTGGTTCATCATAGACCACACCAGTTTATTTTGCAGAGTCAGCAGTGCGCAAACTCCAGGAAAGAAAAGACCAGAGAACCTAGAAAAACATACACACTTCTCCTACTGCTATGACGATATCAAATAGTAAAATTCTAAAGTGATATTTTCTGTCGAATATTGTCATCCTCTTCTACATGAGTTTTGTTATTTAGTTGTTTTTCAGCGCTAAGATGACAGAGAAATACCTGGTGTTTTGCTCACTGCTTTTCCAAAGTCCTGTTTATGAGCTAGTTTGGACAGATTCCAAGGTACAAATTAAGATTGGTGAAAATGATCATCAAAAAACTGGCTCGTGCCCAATCTTATTAAGGATGCAAACACACCAGGTTCAGCTTTACGAGTGTTTCTCTCAGAATAAACTGTTACCGTCATGTTGTAGTATCAGCTGTTTGAAGAAAACTTCCAAATGCTAGAAGGTATGGACTTCATTCAACAAAACTTTCTGGTAGTAATTATATTCTAGCATTTATACAACACCCTCTTAATAGCTGAGGGACTTACGTAATGTACTGCAGACATATTTTACTTTACTACACAGGAATAGTTGCTAGCTACTGCTTGATTACTGCATCTTCTTCTTTGTCTTTCGGCTGTTCCCTTTCAGGGGTCGCCACAGCGAATCATCTGCCTCCATCTGACCCTATCCTCTGCATCCTCTTCTCTCACACCAACTAACTTCATGTCCTCTCTCACTGCATCCATAAATCTCCTCTTTGGTCTTCCTGCCTGGCAGTTCCAACCTCAGCATCCTTCTACCGATATATTCACAATCTCTCCTCTGAACCACCTCAATCTGGCCTCTCTGACTTTATCTCCAAACATCTAACATGAGTTGTCCCTCAGTTTCAGTTACTGCATAATGGCATAAAGAGTAAGCTGTATATGATTCAGTTATCATAGTTTTTATTTATTCTTTTTTATTTTTAAAGGTGGGCCCTTTCAGAGAAACTGTTTTGAGAACTAGGGGATGCATTTTAACACTGGATGACAATTCAGTAAATCTTTTTGAATAATATTCTCTCCTCCCTTTACTTTGTCTTCCTGTAAAGCATTTATGATGGGTAATTAATAAGATGGAAGATTCAAGGTCTTGGCCGGGAATTATTTTCTGAATGAAACCAATGTTCAGTTATGGTATTAATGGGGTCTGTGATTTACTACACAGATTGAGGCTCCAGTAAATTTGTTGCATCTTCATTTGTCTGGCATGAACATCTGCACCAGACATCTAACCAATAAAAAAAATAAACTCTTATTAAAAGCGTTACAGTAAATGTGTACTATAATGGCAGAATGGCACCATTTTAATATATAAATCTTTTATTAATTCCTTTTTAATAAATACAGACATGAAAGAGAGCAAATTTGTTTTAAATACACAGTACACAGTAATGGCTATAACATAGGGCTATTCAGAGGCATGCTCAGATTTGTCTTGCTACATTATTGAGCACAGATGTAACGTTTGTAGTAAATTATGGATTCATTTGTAATTATTCTTGAAATGATTGTGGGTTCTTTTGCTCTTGTTTTTATTTCTTTTTCCCCCTGAGATTCTAATACAAAGGCATGATAACCTGCTGCTACACTATAATTACCCAACCCACCCATGTGCATTTTTAGAAATTAATCACCATGAAATTACAATACCTGCCAACAAAGTACATATTTGGTTTTCTGGTGAAAATACCTGAAAGAAGATGTGACTGCAGGTTCTGCAGAGCTGATTAAGCCTAAAAGTCAAAGTGGATTAAAAGCTTGAGTGGTTCGCTTGAAGTGGGCTTCAAAAGCCACACTGAGGAATAATAAAACATAGAGTAAACAAAGATCTTTTGCTTGTATTTGATCATTTGCTTAATCATAATACTGTATTTATAGGGGTGTCCCTGAACCTGGGTCAAAACATCATAGGAAATATTAGTGCAAGAACCATTTCAACACTTTATTCACTATTATGTATGAATATGCATTAAAAAAAAGACATTTGCAGTGTTGATTGCAGCCTGAATTTCCAGGTGAGGATCTTTACCAGTCGTGCTTGCTAATGAATTAGAATATTTGTCTCTTAATGAATTGCAGGCTCCCAGGCACATGTTTTGCTTAAATTAAGTTTCTACACAGCCACACAGCTATGGACAGGTACAGAGATATAATAGGATGATAAAAAATTGAAGAGTTAGACTTTCTTTCTTTTCTTTCTTTCTTTCATCTGTTCATTCATTCATTTGTTTGTTCTTTCTAGTGGAGGGAAGGAACAGGTCATATTTGGACCATAACCTTAAGTTAGGCACTATATTTGTCCAGAAAATTGATTGAATTAATTTAACTAAATAAATGACTTTAATATCTCTGTTCAGTCTCCTTAAGTCCTCTCACTTCACCCTGTTTCTGTGTTACCTCCACTGGTTTCCTTAAGTGGCCTACATCAGATTTAAAACACTGATGCTTGGCAGCAAAGCAGAAAAAAGGGGGAGAAAAGACCCTCTCCAACCTAAATAGAACACTTAGGAAATTCTGCATTGCTTTCCCTTCAAGCTACACGCATATTTAGATTTTTGATTCCCCATCCCTTAACACATTAAGGCATCAAGTCTCTTCTCTGTTCTGGCACTCAGGTCATGGAATGATCTTCCCTTGCCTTTTACAATGGTGTAAATGTAAAAATGTGGTTTAACTAACCAATATGCGTAGAAGCCTTGAATGGTCTACCATTGGCTATTTTATAT
The DNA here is from genome assembly GCA_030014215.1 of Clariallabes teugelsi. Classification (NCBI taxonomy): domain Eukaryota; kingdom Metazoa; phylum Chordata; class Actinopteri; order Siluriformes; family Clariidae; genus Clariallabes; species Clariallabes teugelsi. Next base: position 25,070,451 of record JAQMYG010000036.1, on the reverse strand, counting down.
GGAAAACATACAATACCTGCATAGGAGACTTTTCTCTTTATTTACTAAACAAATTTGCATGCTGTAGGGCTATATGTGGGCGTAGTTACATTACATTATTTGATTGTTAACAAGATTAAATCCAGTGGAAACTAGGAGATAATGTCCATTCAACGGTAGTCACTGAGATTTCCAAAGGACTGTGTTCATAATTCCATAAGTTTTTTCTTGGAAATTTAAATCATAACAATGTGCACACCATTATAGTTGAGGCTTCTATGGTTTTTAACATTTTTGAGCCTGAGGGAGAGACATAACTAACATTAAACTTTAAATCAAGCAGTGACCTATTCCATGGAAATTTATGTGGAAAATATCTTTTAAAAATTTTATTGTAAGTACCATTAATATGTGTAACATTGATTTTAACCAAGCAATGACATAAAAAATATTTTTTAATGCGTTGAGCAACATAAAATAGATTTACATTATAGTACTACAGTAATTTGATTTATGTTACCTAAAGGGGAAAATCATTGATGGTCACATACATGTAGACTTGTTTTAGATTGCTCAAAATGAGTTGTGTCATTTACATCTTGGAGATTGAGCTTTTCTTCCTTGTCCTGGTTGTCTCTTCTGCTGTAATTTAAAGTCTTTTTGCAGTTCTAGGGTTATGAAAGCCTACAAAAAGCCTCTGGTTGCAAAAAGCCTCTGAGCATGGTCAAGCTTGGTATCAATGTATTCTCTTTTAGCTAAAAGCACACAATTCTTCAAAATTCATATAATCATTTACATCCTTAAAAATTCTTGCTTTTAGCGTCATGGATGAGACTTAAACTAACAAACTTTTATGAGAGAGTCCAGGTTTTGCAGTATACTGTACAAACTCTGTAAATTTTAAAGACAGCAGCAGAAAGCATTCCACTTGTTCCATGAAAGAGACTTGAATAAACACCAAAGGTGTAGATTTGAAAATGCTTGTCATTTTTGTGATAAATGGTTTGAGATACCCCCCCCCCCTTTGTTCTTGTAGTTTTCATAATTTTTGCACCGCTGTGTTTTTTGATGTTAATCACTGGATTCTACTGTTTAATATGCTAGTAAAACAAATTTGTCAAAATAAATAGATTTTGCTATTGTTAATAGTCAATAAACAGATGGATGGAAATTCTTTCTGACATATACTGTGGTAGTGGTATAAAGTGATGTAAAGTGCTGATATACAGTGTTTGAAATTATTCGACATTAGCCGATCAGCTTGCAGCTTGACTGGTTAATAAAAGTGCTCTGCCTTTTCCCTGCCCAGCAATCACATTCCTCCTACAAGCAAAATGAAAAGCCTTAGAGAAAGCACTGGCCTTTACCAAAGAATAAACAGTAAGGCTAAATTCCAGGTTCTCAAATGTTAACTCAAGAGTTAATTAATGAAGTTGATTAAGTTAATTGTATAACCCACCATTTTTAAATTGAGCAGTTTTTTTTTTTACTCTAGCCTAGTTTGTTTGTTTGTTTGTTTGTTTGTTTGTTTGTTTGTTTGTTTTTAATAGAAGACATGGGTCTCAGGGGAAAAGTTTTAAATACGTATGAGCTGAATTAACTGCCACTTTTTACTTTCTTAAATGTATGCATTTAATATTCTGGATTCACTCAATTTATGGTCTTTTATCCTCCTTACATAGTGCTTGTCGATTTGTTTTGCTTTGTGCTTCTTCTTTTTTTTTGGGGGGGGGGGGGGATTATTAAATGGATTATGGAATAATAATTCATGTAAAATTATTTAAAAAACAGTTATTTTAAAATAACAACTTAGAGAGAAAAGCAAAGAGAAGGAAAATAGGACAATCAAGGACTCAGTCCACAGCCTGTTCTCAGTACTATGCTCATACAAATGCTACCCCAGCATGAGAACCAACACAGCGCAGTTCAAGGACAGCTACTTTGAACAAGCGAATCTGAATGAGGCCTCTTACAAGACATAATAGCCCAAGTACCTCCATTTTATATTATCACATTCATCTACTGTATCCATCTGCATTTACAAGAACTCAGTCTGTTCTATTAAATTACTAACCAACACACACATACACATCTCTCTCTCTCTCTCTCTCTCTCTCTCACTCACACACACACACACACACACACACACACACACACACACACACACA
>JAQMYG010000036.1:25049111-25063615 GCA_030014215.1 Clariallabes teugelsi | reverse complement strand
ATTTAGAAAGTACCAGGTAAAGAAAATTTTTAAATAAAATTGACACCAAATAGTTACTTTGTTTACATTACTGCAATTTACTGCTCATTGTAGTGTAGATTTGTTTAAAAAAATAACAATTACTACTACTACTACTATTAATAATAATAATAATAATAATAATAATAATAATAATAATAATAATAAATTCTATTATGAAATTCATATTTGAAAGCATTTTTGCTTTACTGCAAAAATGTGTCTAATATTTTGCACAGTACTGCATGTCTGGACACACACACACACACACACACACACACACATTTCGGAGTTACATAAAGTCTTATAATTAGGCCCAGGCCCTCAGACAATTTGACATTTAAAAAAAAAAAAAAAGGAACATAGAAAAAGTGGTATTAAGTTGCATGTGCAATGAGATTCCACACAGTGCATACAGTATAGTTTCGTATAGAGGGTATGTCCAGTTATGAAAGGTTTTTTGTGTGGGTCATAATGTAGCTTTTATTGTTTGGCTACTGCAGACCAGTTTTTAATACTTTAAGATGTTTATTTATTTCTTTATTTATTTTTTAGCAAGTCATAAAATTTATGCCTAGCCTGAAGCAGGTGTAAAAAAAAAAAAATAAATAAAATAAAAAATCCAGACATTTCTATGATAATCACTTTAAACATTAGTCAGCTCATCACTGTGGTGCATCTGGTCTATCATATTCACAGTGAGCAGTCATTTTGAAGGGAGAGGGCTGTTACGGATCAAAGCATCTTCTCCAAACACTTCAAGTATGATATCTCTATAAGTACATAGAAATATACAGTGAGGAGCAACACCCCTGGCAGTTGGACACATTTTCATGCTAAGCCTTCCTTTTATTTTCCTTTGTTTAAATTTTTATATTCATTTATGGTTTGTTATTATTTTTCATGTGCAGACCGCATAATTCGATTGTTTTTCAATTTTTGCTGTCAAAAAAAGTTTTGTAATATTCCCTCATTGCTAAACTTTATTTAGCAGTAAGATAAAGCAAAATTGCAGCCTAAAGCATACATAAATTAGCATAAATTATCAAGTAAACCATAGCCAGTAGGAGTGCAGTATAGACAAATAGCTGCAGGCAGTTTAGCAACCTTCCTTCTTACAAGACCTGTTGCTGTGCCAAGTTTGTTTACTTCATTCTAACTTTATTTTGACAGGGTTTAACACTGCATGAGTTCATTATAAGTATGATATATTTAACATTTAAAGGTAGGCATTAATGACTTTTACAAATATGGCATTTCCTACTATTTCTAACACCGCCATTTTATTTTAGACCTACAGCTTATATTTGTATGTTGGTACTGGCTTAGCATTGTGATATAACACTGTTGAACTGCTAATATTGCCATTTTATTCCTGTATTCCCACCCAAGTGCTATGTTCTCAGCCAGTAGGAAAAAAGCACCTACACTGATGTGGGTGAAGCATCACATCAGGTGGTGTGACATTAGAAGTCTGGTATTTGTGCACACATATTGGTCCAAAATTGCTCCTATGTTACCACTTCTCAAAGCCTTATTACACTTACTAAACCACAAGAGTACTTTTATTACTTTTTCCCATTTCATCTAGCTAGGTTTTGGGGATGCACACAATTTATCACCCAACTCAAAATAAATAGGTTAATTTGCACAACTGCTAACTAAACATAATGAAACATAATTGCTAACTAAACATAATTAAATTTAACTACTTACTAAGCATAATTTAATTTAACTGCTAGCTAAACATATTTAAGGATCGTATTTATAGCAAGAACAAACAATGCATTTTGTAAATAGTAAATGCATATCAAAACAGTAAACACATTGTCCCAAATATACAATCATTATACAATGAGCAGAATCAATAAAACGTGAAACAAGACTAAATAACTAGCAAGATCACTGCTAAATGTATTACCATCAAGGAGATGAAGAATTACCCCTTATAAACATTATGGTAAAGTATGTCCTAGGGGCTGTAAAAGAACAGTCACAAAGCCCATTTGTTTTGGCAGTCAGCTGGTTATTTGTACCAATAAAATAGCAACATGAAATCTGTAAGTGAAATTGAATCTTATATCCTTATGAAAATGTCACTGTAGTGAGTTGACACTGTACCGAGCAGCACTTTTACAAAGGAATGAAAGAAGCTGATGTGATATAACAATTTTCACCCAAGACATTTGTACAATTACTTTTTTTGGCAGCGGATTACTTTCTGTGCACATGGACAAGAAAATGACAAGGTTAGGATTGCTACCTTCAGAAGAAAGGCACCATGATACTTTGGGTGGCATACAGTATGATAATGGGCATTATTTTGGCATCCAGGGCCTGATAAATGATCATTACAGAGTGGGAAGGTTAGTGTGAAATAGGTATACCATTGCCATTTCATTACACTGTTAGAATTAATGATGCCGTGATAAGACACCTACAAAAAAAAAAAAAAAAAAAAATGTGTGTGTCCAAAATTTTGACAAAATTGAGTTTAATAGAAAATTTTAGCTCAATACATGACAGTGCGGTTAATAATATAACATGGATTACAAAATCTTCAGGTTTACTCAAATTAGTTGATGCAAAAATGAATACACTCCACAACAAAAACCACTACATACTGTATAGTATTTTGTATGACATGATTTATACATATTTATACATACAGATAATATAATAATATAATAATACAGATATATCTTTTTCTTTAAGTGGTAGTAGACTGCACAATCATATGTTGAATTTTTATACATCTGCTCTGCATTATCTTCCTTCTACATTCACAAAATTGGAGTTGTGTGCTGAATTCATGCTTTGCGATTCGGCTATGGCTCTTTGACTTTCATGTCGTCTCTGGATGTTCCTCGACAGGCCTGCGATGGTGGATTCATCCCATGTGACAGGTGTTTGATTGCAGCCTATGATGAGAGACGGCTCAGGCACGGCAGTGGTGCTTTCTCCCCAAGCTGACAGTCTGAATTAGGCAAGTCTAGTGCTTGTGAGCACAGAGTGAGTGCAGGACACACATGCGTATACGATGTACACACACTTTAGAGCCACTTTCTAAGCTCCCAATTGTGTCACAACTAGGCACATTTGGTGATGTAATGAGGTGGCCAGGGGATTTATCATTCAATGGTACTCTCAGTGGCACACAATGCATAAAGGGACAATGGAGAAATTTCATAGCATGTTTATTTATTTATTAATTTATTTTGCCAGCTTTGTGTACAATGATCCTGCTCAGAGATAACAAGGCATCTTTCACTCTGAACCCATTGACCATTCCCTTTTATCTTTAATGGCACTACTGCCATTCATGAACTCACACTTCAAAACAACCATCAGTCCCCATTTAATGTCTATTGAAACATTAGATTTTTTTTTAATGAATTTGAAGATTGTGAACCACAAGCACCTGCACATACACACACATGCATGCATATGCACACACATTCACATGCAAACATTTGCAACCTATAATAAAATCTAAACCATAATATTAATAATTAAGTACTGTAGTTAAACAGTTAGACTGAAGAAAAAAACATTTTTTTCACAACCCCGCACATTTACACAGACATGCAATAAGTAAACTGAAACCCACAGTTGTATGGTAAAATGTACTGTATGCACCAAAATTTGTGTTGCCATTATTATGACTACTTCTTTGTTCCTTTATTTTTTATTAGAGTATGCTATGCCTATCTTTAAGCATGCCCAGAAGAGACAGCTCCAACGAAATTGCATATTCCTCAAATATTTTCATAAACAATGCTGAAATTTTTAAGTAATAGCTCAGAATTATCTCAGCTATTATTTGCTATATCAGATTCTTAGTGGGTCAAAAGGGTTCATCTACTTTGCAAACTGATTAAAGAAATTAAATGATATCTGTAAATGAAAAATGTAAATGAAGTAGAAGTCTAAAGAAAGTACTTGCCAAAAAAAAAAAGAGTTGACAAAACTGAAATTGATTAGCCCAGGTGTAATAAACAATGAAACATTTATAAATAGCATTAAATAACCGTAAACAACTCATTAAATAGAATGAAGTACATTCACAAAATATTTTTGATAGTAAAATTGGCATCAGTATGTAAAAGATACATTAGACATCTTATTTATTTATTTATTTATTTATTTATTTATTTGTTTGTTTGTTTGTTTGTTTGTTTTAATTGAGTGCATAAATGGCAGGTTCCATAGTATGTTATATAGCATAAAAAAATAATCAGCAAGCTCTGGTGGTCATTCTAACCCTTTTTAACATCTAAATAAAGTAGAAGTTGATAACTTCTAGAGGGTTAAAAAACACTGTGGCCTGAAAACGCTAACTGTGAATATGGTATATTATCATAATATAAGGGGGAAAATTAGATACCATTAAATGGTATGTGCCAGCATATATGTGATTGATATTTTTGCTTACATCATTTTTATAACTAAAGTATAATTTCAGGCTGTTTTTATTTTTATTTTTACTCTGTAGTTAGCAGCAGTAAGTCTGAAACTCCTAAAATGGGTGTGTGACCACCACAGGAGTAAAGGACAAGCAGAGAAGCTGGCATTTATCCTTTAAATTATGTCATTTTATCATACATAATTATCTCACATAAACTATATATCAACATAATGCTGAACACTGAATCTTTCCCCATTTGCTGAACTGAATTATGATGAGTTTAGCCTTACAATGGGCAGCTTGTAAAACAACTAGAACACAAAGCCTTCTACAGTTTGCTTAACGTTTTTGAGTAGACTATGTACACCCTGAAGCCTTTTCAGTATGAAATGAAAGTGAAGAGTCTGCAATAAACATACTGGCTGTTTGACTATGGACTTTTTAAACATTATGGTTAAACAGCTTCTTAGTTGCCAATAGATTACAGGTACATATGAAAAGCAAATAAAGTGTGCTGCTGAAGGACCAATTTAATCTCTAATTGAGGAAAATAAATTTAGAATAATTATGTGAGCATGAGTTAAGTGTACCTAAAGATAAATCACTCACTGTTATATGAAGCGTAGCTGTTAAACTGTTAAAACTGTTAAATTATGAAAAGGGTGATATTTTTTTCCATTTGTACTACATGTTGAAAACTTTAAAATCTTGAAAACTTTAAAATCTTGAAAAAAAAGGTCTTTTGACTTTAGACTAGAACTTGATTTAAAACTGGTTTTAGTTATTTGAAATATATACAGTATCATCGCTTGGATTTTATCTATATAATTTATATCATTATTATATATTTATGTGATTTGGGTGTAATTTCCCATTTCATTCATTCATTCATTTATATATTTATGTGTATATAATACAGCCAAGCGTCATATTCCGTAATTCTGTAAAACTTGTGGAGGGGCATTTTTTGAACACATGACATGACAGACAAATAAATAAATAAATAAATAAATAAATAACCTTCTAAACAACCATCAGTAGCAGAAGAACCAGGTTGGAATTCTTCCAGGACATATAAGGCTGAATAGAAAAACATATAGTATTATTTGGAAAAATAATAAATAGATGAGAAGATACCTCACTCACTCATCATGTATACTCATCGTTTATACTTATTATTTTTACTGCTTTATCCTGTATACAGGGTCACGGGGGACCTGTAGAGGCTTAGAGTAAGAGGTACACCTTGGATGGGTGTATCCAAGAATACTTAATTAGGTTTAATTGATGTAAAGCTGTGTTGTGTCAATATCTATTGAATAGTTGACCTAATAAATATTTCTGTCCAGCTATTTTTATAGCTTAAAACCTGATTTAATTCAAGTAATTCTGTCACCCAGGTATGATACCCATACCTATGTGCATGGAGCTTGCATGTTCTTGCCGTGCTTGGTGGGTTTTCTACGAGTACTCCGGTTTCCTCCCACAGACCAAAGACCTGCAGATTAGGATAATTGCCGATAATTGATGTGCATGTGTGTGTGTGTGTGTGTGTGCGTGTGTGTGTGTGTGTGCGCATGTGTGTGTGTGTGTGTGCGCGCGCGCGTGTGTGCGCATATGTGTGTGTGTGTGTGTGCACGTGTGTGTGTGTGTGTGTGTGTGTGTGTGTGTACGTGTGTGTGTGTGTGTGTGTGTGCCTATAGTTTTTTATGTGTATTATTTGTGCCATTTGCCATTTTGCACACAAATTGCCTTAGGCTCTTGGTTTAGGTTTACAGATTACAGAAAATTATTTATTTATTTATTTATTTATTTATTTACTTATTATGTACAGTATAGGCTTATGAGGCCAATAGAACAGAATTTGTAGGGAGACCAATCATTTTTTAAAAATAATTGTCAGAATTTATCTCCTTTAATGTCAGCTTTAAATGTCCTCTATTTCTTTATCAAAAGTGTTTATTAGCCATATAATAGTGAGTTTTGCACACACAACACTTTAATATTTTAATAATCAAGCAGTGTGATGGTTTCATCTGTGGCACCAATGTAGCCAAGAAAAGCCCTGTCATGGAAGGGGTTCCATCTGTGACAAGCATATTGGCTCACTGCAAACTAGTCTGTTGTTGTTTAAAAAAAAAAAAAAGAAACAATCTAAAAAAATATTCAACTGATTAATTTTCCCTCAAACAGATCCAGACCCAGCACATCCTCACAAAAGCACTTGACATCAAAAAGCATGGCCCCGCTGTGTCACTGCTGATGGTAGACGGTAGTAACATTACCTCTGCCTTTTTTAATTTGTCCGAAAGTGAGTCCAATAGATCGGTTATGAGAGGTTCCATTCTTCTGTTAGTTTTTGTCTTTTTATCTTCCACCAGCTCCTCTTGATCAGGTAGCATATTATACATTTCAGAGTCTCTGAATCAGTATTATTTTTTATTTTTTATTACAAGGCACCCCGGCAACCAAGAATTACCTTCTCCTGTTTGAAGTATGAGCAGACTATGATAACCTGTCTTTGTTCATAGCATAACAGTTAGGAACAGTTGGAAAGCATAACAGTTAGATATTGAACATTGCATCAGTGGATAAATGAAACTTAGCATCAAATTAGCATCAAAGCTGCCCTGGTCTGGGCCATGACTCACCAGTTTTTGTTACAGTAGGTGCAGTATAGTGCCTGTGTTATTGGCTTGTTGTAGTATAGTGTTTGTGCTATTGGTTTGTTGTATTATACTGTAGTGTCTGTGTTGTATTATTGTGTCTACAGTATATTATTGGTTTGTTGCAGTATAGTTTTTGTGTTATTGTTTGGTGCAGTATTGTATCTGTGTAACTGGTTTGTTGCAGTATAGTCTCTGTTATATTGATTTGCTGCAGTACTGTCTCTGCGTTATTGGCTTGTTGCAGTACTTTCTCTGTTTTATTGGTTTGTTGCAGTATAGTGCATGTGTTATTGGTTTGTGGTATTATAGTGACTGTGTTCTTGGCATATTATCTGTGTTATTGGGTTGTTAGAATATAGCCTCTGTGTTATTGGTTTGTTGCAGTATAGTCTCCAGTATAGTTACTGTGGTGTTTGCCTGTTGATGTGTAGTGTCTGTGTTATTGGTTTATTGTAGTATATTATCTGTCTTCTTGGTTTGTTGCAGTATATTCTCTGTCCTTCTGGTTTGTTGCAGTATATTTTCTGTGTTATTGGTTTGTTGCAGTATAGTCTCTCTAAGCAGGTTTGTGGCTGACACAAGTCCCACAGAGAATATAGAATATCACATACACACATAGTTACCAATGCTTTCTGGCAGTCCAATGTGACTGCCTAAGCACATCCTGTAACAGTGGCCTGAACTAAAAGCCAGTATCATGTCACACCACCCTCTAAAGTCAAACTTCGACCACAGCATCTGTTCTATTTTCACCACCTCCCTTATCCTCCTTTTCCAGAGCTCAAGTTGCTACGACAAGTCAGCAAATACTGTAAATCCACAAAAATTGTCTCCGATAATCAGCAGCTGATGGTTGATGTCCCGACACAGCATTCGAATGTCAAGTGGTGTTTGTATCTCTCTGCTAATTTCCCTCCTCCCTCCACTTTATCTCTTTACTTTAAATTCTTCATACCTGGTGCATTAGTCACAGTGAGGGTCCTTTTCTCTATCATGCAAATAAGACTCAGTGCATTGCTGATTTTGATGAAGGCCACGCTCCTGGTGATAGGTTGAAAATGCTGTGATTCCCTGCTGTGCAGTCAGGAGGGCTTTGGTGGTTTCCACTTGATTAAACTCTCAGCCTTGGCACATTCAATGCTTGCTTTAATTTAAAAAGTGTCAAGAGAAAAGTGAGGGAAGGAGAGCAGGAGGGGGAGAATGCAATAAGAAAATATAACACATAAATAACAAAATGTAATTGACTTTGCTGATCATCAATGAAACAGACAACATCTGATTAGTAAAACTTGATGCTGTAATTATCAAATTTAGAATCTCCATCTGCCATGAACATTGAGATTTACTGGGGTGAACTGAAATGTGCACATATTTCATGCACATTGGCAGATAATGTAAAAGTTCTTGTGGTAAGTACTGTAAGTAAGGAATGTGCTTGTTCGACCTGTTATATAATAATACATTCCATAAAATTAATAGGATGTTCATTTGTCACAAGTACAGATAAACATGTACAATGTGTTTACTACTCTTGCACATCCTGACTATATGTCCAAAAATAGTGTTCTCCATTTTATACTAGCCAGATCCTCACAGCACTACCACATCTCATCATAGGTTGCTACCCTTTGTCGTGTCATTATGCTCAACATGTTATTACACTAGCAAAACCCATCTGTCATTTCGGGTTGGAAAGCAATCTTCAACATAGTGGTCAGGTTTCCAATTTGTTTCAAATTATGAGTTATGCAGGATGATTGGCACAATAAAAAAGACGCAAATTGATGCTCACCATAGTTAGTGAGGAGTTAATACCAAAATTGCACAATTGATATTCAAAGAGTTACACAGTTCCTCTTCTTTTTTTCTCTCTTTTTTTCCAGAATATTATACAGTAATATGTCCAGCATCACATTAAATACACACACACACACACACACACACACACACACACACACACTATAATACTTTTAAAATCAAATGTTATATACCTAGTAAATATCAAAATATTAATGGATTAATCTTAACTTAACTAAGTAAGTTAAGATTAATTAATATTTAATCATTACCTACTGTATCTCAAGGACCAAACTTTCAATTACGACAATTATTAACTACACTTATTGCGAATTGTACATTTAGCAGATGAATGTTTGGTCAGCTGGAATGTTTAAACCAAGGGATTTTTTTTTTAGGAGAACCCATCAATTTGTAATAATTGAGGAATATAAAACAGCAAATTAAAAGTATAATACCATCCAAACGAAATGTAAATCAATCTCACATTTTATATCATTTTATAAATACTACACTCAATTCACACTAACACGTACACAAGGGGATGTTTGTTTGTTTTTTATAAAGCTGTACCTGTAAGCCTTTTTTTTTTTGTATATTGCAAAAAAAAAAATAGGATGTAATGGATGTAATGTCTTATTTTATAAGCTGCTTAAATTATGCTTACTTCCAGTGATTTATTAGATAGTTTTTTATAGAATGCTTCCTGCAACATATTGGCAACACACTGGATTGCTGTTAGATGGTATTTGCGTAATGGCCATCTTAAATCATATCATGATATTAGTCTTTCTTGTTTTTGTTTTTGTTGTTTTTTTGGCTTTAACATTAACTTGTATTAGCATTGCCAGCAAAGATAAATATGAGCTCTGTTTCAGGTCAGGAGTTTTGAAGTGGAGAAGCATGCATTTGCAAATTACTTTCATTTTTAAAACAGGTGAACATTGAACAAAGAAACTAATCAAAGTCTCAAGACAAATATAATGGCACAAAGATTAACACTAATAGGTGTTCGACAAAGACACAGGCCACCAACAGAACCTGAATAAGGTGCTAAACAAGACAGAATAAGAAACATTTGGAAATCATCAGGGGCATGTAGCATGCAGGGGCTGATGCGAACTGTAGTTTAGTGACTTCAATAATCACTTAAAATTTTTATTTATTTATTTTTTAATGACACCTATATAACTCACATCTGAACAGAGAGCTCTTAGCAATATTGATCTGTCTTTTTAACTTGAATCACCCATTCTGAGTGCGGCACACTGACTGTAGAATAACATGATTATGTGCCTCCAGGATACACCTTCACAAATCAGCAATACTTTTTCAGATATGCATGTCCATATACAGTAGGCCATACAACATTTGCTCAGCATTTTGCCGGACATCACAGATGTTAGTTTATAAGAAGATCAACTTCTTGTTTCTTACAGTCCAATCATCTCTCACATTGCTATAGAAGATTAAAAGTTGCAAGTGCATTACATACTGTAGCAGAAATTACATTTGCTTTAAATGAATCCGGATTAGATAAAAGCTGTAATAGTGGAAAGAGGTTGCCGCCTCAGATAGATATTTATAGGGCCCTTCTAATTAGAAACTGGCTGTGGATGGGAATTTGTTGCTATATAATATTTCTAGAGTAGAGTATCATGTGAGGCAACTAATTTTCCCTGATGAATAATATTGCTTTATTGCAGGGAAACATCCATAGGTTATCAATTTAAAATTGTATTATAGATAGCTGAAGCTTAATGTTATAAGTTCCCTTGTCATTGGACTCTTTGGGAAGCAATACATGTAGGGTGAGGTTAAGAAAAACACAAACACTCATCTGGTACTTGGGGTTTGCTGTTTGAAATGAACATCTTAGCTGTTCGTGTTTTCTGATATTTTCCCTAGACTGTTAACTTTAAAGATTTATATAGAACATTTGAATGGCTCATACTCTTTGATGTAATAATGATGTGAATAAACAAGAGAACATTCCGACACTTGATTGTGTGTTTGTATGTGCGTGCATGCGTGTGTGCCAAGATCTAGCAGTTAATTTGCCAGTTTTAAACATCTTTCAAAATTTTTAGAAACTCTGCAAAAAATAACAGGCTCATGTGAGGTATATATGTTGATTTATTGATTTATTTCCTGCAGAATGTTAACTGTACTCAAGCTTGGCCAATGTACAGTATATTTAGGCTAGAGATGTAAGCTCTGATAAAAATTTTAAATCAAGTTTGGCAAGGCTGAACATACAGTAAAACATCTATATAATGAGATCTGTACTGCATATACAATTAAGAAATAACATATCCCAAATGTCACTCACAACAAATACATTTGTGCTAATTCTTATAATTCAAGGCTGAATTGCTGTGACTTGGTGGAGTCAAGGTATGTTTGAGACTTTAGCTAAAGTTAATATGTTTGATTTATAAAGTGTCTGCTTCACATTCAAGGTTGCTTTACAAATCAATTGCAATATTTAGGCTGTTGATGTAGGCTCTACCTACTCAACTGCAGTTGAAGAATCTAGATGTTCCGTGCTCTTTCACATTCCATTCACCTGCTTGCAACAGTTTTCATATGTACGAATGTGTATTCGTACTAATATGCTGCATGGTCAAGAAAATGATAATCCATACAATTTTTATCACAAACTGAGAGCAGTAGGAATAAGGGAAGAGGGTATCATAGTCAGAGCCAATGTCACTGCTTGACTGATCTAAGCATCTCAGTACTGGGGTGCCAACGCACATTATCTGTGCCAATAGATAGACCAGCGGAACTACAAGCAATTATTACGTTAGAACAGTTTAGAACATGCATTATGATCTTCAACAGGAATCACATGATAGCAGTTAATTTCAGTTTTGAAATGTGAAAATATTTTTAGTGTATATATTCTTCTGCTATATGTGCCATTGTACATTTCAATGTTTACAACACCAACATTTAGGCAAAGCACAATAGAGCAACTAGATGCACATCAGACAATAACCACTAAATGTGTGTATTTATCAAAAGCCCTCTTAGTATCTCCATATTTATTTTGTAATGTAACCTACTAGACCCATTAGTGTTAATGTGCAACATTTCATGTTCTGTGTCTGCAGAATCAATTTGTTGATTGCTGTTCCACCCTGCTGATGAGCTTGCATTTTGAAATAAACTAAATCATCTCATTTAGCACATCTAATTTCCTGATTGTCATTCCATCCACAAGTGCGGGTGCTGCTTACCGTTTCTTAATTTCCGTCGGAAATTGAGGAGGCCTGCTGCCGTCTGAAGGGTTGTGTCATAAGAGCAGTATTTGGTTTTGCTCAAAGTCTCAACATCCATTTTAATTCTGGTTGCTGTGCCTTTTCACCAAATTACTTAATTCGAATTCAGCAGTGTAAAATGTAAACAAAGTTTTCAGTCTATCGAGAGCCTATCTCGTTATACATGCCTGGTATTTGTCAATGTAATTAGCAAATGTTAAACTGATTTGAAAGCAAATATACAGATGAAAAATGCATAACTCTTTGTCGAATAGAAGATATTGTAATGCTTTATATGATTATTATAAGAATGGACACAGGAAAGCTATAGGATCTGTTCACAATAGATTGAACCTTTGAATGCTAACCTAAGGTAATGCTTCCTTAGCTATTTACGCAATAGGTAGTTTGGTGCACTTGTATCTAACTAGGTATTGTTTGGTTTTGACCTCATCATGGCAACATTGAAAAGACCTTAATGCAAAGCTTAGGTCACAGCCAGAAAATGGCCACCTTTATGCAGTGTCTTTACTTCTTATAGCACCTACAGTTGTAGACACATTTTATATGGCATTTCATGTACTCACCATCAAAACAGCTTCTTCTCTATCTTTGTTAATAATCAAGTTGGTTAGGCAGCATTCATTTATCACTATAATGCTGACCTGAAAATAACAAGTAATCTTGCACTAAATTTTATTAGGAATAATTGTTATTCTGATTCATGCAATATAAATTTGATGATGATGATGATGATGATGATGATGATGATGCATGTACATTAGCAGTCAAAAGTTTGGATGTATTTTTTACATTTTAGAACAATACTGGATATTTCAAAACTATAAAATAACATATGGAATTAAGTAACAACAACAAGTCAGTTGTCATTTTAAGACACAAAGTTCATCTGTTCTGGCTCAACAGCTTATAGCTCATGAAATGTATGAAAACAAAAATCCAGTATGTCAAAATATTTGAATATTTCATTTCGGGTTTTGGTAAATTACTATTCATACAGTATAAATACCATGTATCTCTTGGGCTAGTTCATTACGTGCAAGAGGAAAACTGATGACTTGACTGTTGTCCAGAAGTCAAGCATCAGCAGCCTCCACATGGAGTGTAAACCTCAGAAGGTCATTGCAAATATCAAGCCATTTTTGGGAATAAAGGATGAGGAAAATACAGACAATAATCATACATGAATACTGTACATAATATACAAATGTAAAATACAAATAACATTGTCATGCACTCTAAAAGCAGCTGGCACCATGCAATATTACAAAATTTATAGAAAATACCACATTACCATAGCAAAGCATAAGTCTATCCAGAGCATCACATGAAATCACCAGCACAGTAATTCTACCAAGAAGAGTGTTGGGAACGAGCAGTCAATGAACATGAGATCGCACACCTTAAAATGTAAAGGAAGACATCATGAAGAAACAGTGCTATGTATAAAAGATTTACACTCATGTGTACTTAGATGTGCACACTACCATGCCACTACTTCTCAGTATTAGCATGAAGCTGGTCAGCACCCATCTCCATAGCACAGTTAGTGCAGATGTGCTGTCACAAATACAGCAAGATAAAGTTGCAAATCTTACAAATGGTTTGAGCTCAATAAAAGAAACACCTTCAGCTATCCTAAATACAAAATATAGCTGCAGATAAAAAAAAAAATCCAGAGTAATGGGTGTGTGTTTGTGTGTGCACGCATGTCTGTGTCCATACGTGTATGTGTGTGTCTATGCATATGTGTGTGTATTGTTCTAAAATGTCCAAACTTTTGACTGCTAATGTACATGCATCATCATCATCATAATCACCATCAAATTTATATTGCTTTACAAATCAATTGCAATACAGTATTTAGGCTGTTGATGTAGGCTCTACCTATTCAACTGCAGTTGAGGAATCTAGATGTTCCGTGCTCTTTGACATGCCATCCACCTACTTGCAACAGTTTTCATATGTACGAATGTGTATTCGTACTAATATCCTGCATGGTCAAGAAAATGATAATCCGTACAATTTTTATCACAAACTCAGAGTAGTAGGAATAAGGGAAGAGGGTATCATAGTCAGAGCCAATGTCATTGCTTGACTGATCTAAGCATCTCAGTACTGGGGTGCCAACGCACATTATCTGTGCCAATAGATAGACCAGCGGAACTACAAGCAATTATTACGTTAGAACAGTTTAGAAAATGCATTATGATCTTCAACAGGAATCACATTATAGCAGTTAATGCTACTGCTTGTGTGTGTGTGTGTGTGTGTGTGTGTGTGTGTGTGTGTGTGTGTGTGTGTGTGTGTGTGTGTGTGTGTGTG
>JAQMYG010000036.1:25030816-25041030 GCA_030014215.1 Clariallabes teugelsi | reverse complement strand
GTAAAAGCATGATGTTAGTATACTTTTTATATATTAACTGATGGTACAATTTTTTGTTAGTATATTTGCAGTGTACTGTACTATCGAGGATTTCAATATATTTGTAATACACTAAAGTGTTTTTTTTTTTCACTGGGGTAAGCCTCCTGGGATAGGCTCTAGGCCCCCCACGACCCTGAGTACAGGATAAAACGGTATAGACTATGAGTGAAATGAGAGTGAGTGATCATCGATTAAGGATCATAGGCACCGAAGACTCATTAACCGCTGTGGGGAGAACCACACCCCACAACCCACCGAACACAAAGGATCTCTAAGCATCCTCCAGAGGCCTTGTGGTGTCATGGGCACCCAAGGCTCACTCATGCCATGTATGTATAGGTATACATACCAGTACAGTATAGGAATATTAACAGTATATAACTAAAATAAATTTTGTTTTGCTGTCTGTACCAAAATGTTTACAAATGATAGCTAATCCATGAAAAGCAATGGATAACTTGTCACCAGCTTGCAGAAGAGATCTGTCTTTGTTAACTGCACACACACAATCATTCACAAACACCACAGGAACACAACTGGTTGTCATTACATCCCCCATACAGTTTGACCTCACTCCAAACAAATTCTTCATGTTTGAGCTATTAGTGGGAGTTCCTGGGAGGCCAGCATTTCAGAAGTTTGCAGTCTGATCAAGGTTCTGGTGTGCTTAGAAAATCTTATACCCTGATGTCATCCAAGCATGAGTAATATGCTGGGATAAGTGCATTAGTGTAGCAGGAAATTATATAAAGAAAGTAAGAGTTTTTACTCACACAACTGTGTTTTTTATTTAAAAGTCCCTGTTTGACTTGAACACCCATCTTATTTTCTTTATTAAACCAAGAGCATAAAACAATAACTTTCTTTGTTTCTGGAAACTGCAAAAAAAAAAAAAACGCATAAATGCTCATACACTTACTCATTTCTCATTAACATGTGCTACATGTGCTTGTTTATTGTAATTCCATTTTAATTGAATCACCTTCTACAGTGCTTTCACTTTTTTCACATGCACACTTACTGAGCACTTTCAGATACTTGGACAGATTCCCATTCTCATTCATGCAGCCAATCTGTGTCAGTATTTTAATGCATAAAGTCATGCAGATATGAGCTAGCAGCTTTTGGTAACGTTCACATCAACCATTAGAATGGAGTGTGATCTCAGTGATTTTGACTGTGACATGTTTGTTGGTGCCAAACAGGCTGATTTGTGTATTTCTATACCCACTGATCTCCTGGGCTTTTCACATCTAACAATCTCTAGTGTTTTCTCAGACTGGTAAAATAAAATAAGTATCTGATATGTGGAAACACAGATCAACGGGGAATGGCCTGACTACTCATACATAACTATTTTGTACAATTTTGTTGAGCAGAACAAAAACAGAATCTTAGAATGCACATGAACATAATTTTTGAGGCTGCCGTAACCATAGCCTCATGAATGCAGCTAATGAATGAAAAAGCCTGGTCTGATGAATCTTAATTTACATTGAGATGATAGGATCAGAATTTGGCACCAACAGCATGAATGGACCCAACATGCCTCGTGGAGTTGGTATAATGGTGTGAAGAATGTTTTTGGCACACTTTGGACCCATTAATTGCAGTTATTGCTTAAATTCCAGATGTATTCATTTATTTTGATTGATTAGTTGATTGATTGATTGATTGATTGATTGATACTTGTTGCTAATCATGTGCATCCATTCATTAACACAATTTATCTATCTTGTAATGACTACATCCAGCATGATAATGCACCATGTCACAAAGAAGAACTCATCTCAAACTGCATTCATGAACATGACCATGGTTTCAATGTGCTTCAGTAGTTTTTCCACCAAATCTGAATCTAATAGAACACCTTTGGGACTTGGTAGAACGAGAGATTTGCAGAATAAAAGTGCGCCTGAAAAATCTGCAAGAGCTGTATGATGCAATCATGTCAACATGGACCAGAATCTTGGAATGTTTCCAACATCTTGTAGAATCCATGCCACAAAGAACTAAATATGTTTTGGGAGCACATAAATGCCCTTCATCTGGGTTCCTAATAAAGTCTTCCATTTATGTGTATTGAATATTTTATATATTAGAAAATAATTAATTTGCCCAGAAGCTAGTAGAATCCTTTATTATTAGTAGTAGTAGTATTAGTAGTAGTAGTAGTAATATTAGTAGTAGTAGTAGTATTTAATGAGCATCCAGGAAAGCAGAGACAAATAAATTTTTTAAAACACAGTAAGTATATACACAACTTATTTTATAAATGCAGATAGCCACTAAATCAAAGTTCCCACCTATACTCAATATAATTGACAATCAGCCTCAATATATTCAACAATATATCTTCTACTATACAGTGTTTCAGTATTGATGAGTTCAGCCTCTGACCAGTGATGATGGTGGTGGTGGGTTTTTTTATTTTATTTTATTTAATTTAATTTAATTTTATTTTATTTTATTATTGCTGTTGTTGCTTTTGTCATCTCTTGTTTTTAACACAATATTTAGAGGTAGCTCAGTGGCTAAGGCTTTGGACTGCAGTCTGCCACCACCAAGTTGACCCAGTTGGGTCCTTAAGCACGGCCCTTAACCCATAGCTGCTTAGATGTATAATAAGAAAAAAATGTAAGTTGCTCGTAAATGTAATATACATTATTTCAGTTGAGAACAAAATAACGATATACTTATTCTCTATACCTGAACATTCTGAGTAGGAGGGCACTAGACAGTATTAGAAAACTCTTGCCAAAGAGAGCTTGACACAAAAAACCTGGCAACCTAAGAGACAAATTCTAATAGTGAAATTTCACTAAACGGAATTCATCTTAAGCTCTTGTTTAGCCTTACTTTGAATACAGATAACACTTCCCCATTAATATTGACTTATCTATTAAATATTTTTTGCTACCTCTGGAAACAGCCTTTAACTGCTGCAACTGTCTGATACAAATTTTAAGTCTGTATGCATTTTCTGCTTTGTTGATAATGATGGTCAATATGCCCAGCCGTTTAATGCCCCTTTGGGGATAATTAAGGTTTCTTTAATTCAATTCACTAATGTGATCTTAATTCAAGAGGGGGATAATGAAGGGAACATACCCAGGAATCAGCAGAATGTATAAAAACACCAAGCAGCAAGCATCTTTATTGCAAGAAAATTGCATAAAGACCTGCCGCTAACAAGAGACCCAGGCATTAATGGGAGCATGTGGGTCTATAAGAATAGCCAAGAGGACCACCACCCTATTGCAAAAATGTCAGCCTCACCTACCTTGGTGAGTCATACTTAAATGTCAGCCAAGAAATGCAGCAAATAACACATATGCATTACAGGAGTGTGTGCTGGTGAATAAAAATTCAAAGAGATGAATGTAAAGTACACGCAATGACAAAGGTCAAATAACAACTTTCAACTAGCAGGAAGGCATCTGACAATAACCAAGGCACTGCTAAACACTCCTGCGAATCATCAGGCTCTTTTTCCACCATTACATTTGATGCACATTAAAGCTTCTCTTAGAAGTGATAAAAGGTTGCCACTAAGGTCTAAAATGTTTGCTTAAGCTATTAAGATGACTCAAAACACTGACTGTACCCTGATGTCACCCAATCTGGTATAAAAAGATGCAGACTACTGTATAAGGAAGTTTAACTTAGGGTTAAAAGAAAGAAGCTAAGACTCTGAGTATTAAGACCTAAACGAATGACATTAAAACAGGTTTGATTGTGACTTGTAGGAAAGACTGAGGAATGTTTAATATTTTGGGCTTGCCATCTGCTGATCCAACTTGGCCAAGCAAATGTGTGACGATGATATATCAGGATTATCACAAGCTCTGTTAGAATTCTAATTTTAAAATTCTAATTTTAATTCTCTCTCTCTCTCTCTCTCTCTCTCTCTCTCTCTCTCTCTGTCCTCAGAGGCTTATATCCCGCACCCTATAGGTTACATTCCTTGGCTCCTCTTCTGAGACTAAAAATTGCATTTACTGTATGTGTGACAGTGAAACTGCCATTCCGACTCTTTGTTTTTACCTTTCTTTACTTAACTATTCTTCTGTCTTGTTCCATTAGACAACTGTTCACAAACGTTTCATGTGAAGCACAAAGGAACACAAATGAACAAAAGGACCAAATGTGTCATTACAGTGCTAAAAACAGAAGGCAGAAAAATGAACACTGTGGTGAGCCACTGTGGCGGTCCTGTTTTCAGTACAAAAAGCTTTTTGAGGCAACGCTAAAATATATATATATATATATATATATTTTTTTTTTTTTTTTTTTTTTTTTTAAACTTGTTCATACTGAATTCTCACAAAAATAAAAGATGCTTGTTTAAAAAAAAAAAAAAAAAAAACTTTAATGCTCATTTCCTGTTCCATGTACAGTATTTGATTTTTAGATTCCATTTTCTCTCAGACAACCATAGTGATGGTGACATTTATTATGCTTTCTTGATGAGCCAAAAGAAGAAAGTCATGCTATCTTTTGCTTTTTTGCCATTTAATGAGTATGGATAGAAGCACTCAGGGTGACCATGTGCGGCAAAACTAATATATAAAAAATGTCTGCTATTGTGATAGCACATAACAGGAAATGCCTTAGATGTTTTTGGCTTAATGACTACCCTGTGTGCCAAGGGACAATGACCTCAACCAAAACAATATACACAAACAGGAATTATGGGTAATTCAAACTTAACAACTGAATAATCAGAAAATGGTATCTCTATGGTTTATGAACAAGGATAAACAGACGTACTAAATTAGAAGCTAATTTTGTACAGTAGGTTGAAGTACATTGGTTAAGAGTCTAAATCACAAAAGCATGTTTAAAAAAAGGTTGTAAAAAACACTAAAATAAAATAATAATTTGTCTCCTTATTAGTCAAAAAGATTTTATTTTGCAGACAATATCTTAAAAGAAATTGCATGATGTGAATAAATATTGTCCAATTACTGGTTGAGATGACAACACCAGTGATTTTATTTGTGTATAAGAGAGCTCAGCTCAATTATTTAGTTGGCCCTGTGTCTCATCTCATTCCACGCCTTTAATTAGCTGTGAATTAACAAGCTGCACACTAACTAATCAAACCCGAAAGCTTTCTGCAATTATTGCCTCCTCCAGTCACCCAGTGAATGTGGTAGGGTTGTGATAGAAAGGAAGGGATAAAGGGGTGCTTCACTAAGAGTTAACTATTGATTCGATGCAGAGACATTTATGCTTTCTGCAGGATTTATGTGAAGAAAGTTATGTTAGTTTGCTTTGAAATAAATCATTATGCAAGAAAATGATGGCAGTAAAAGTTAATAAGTGAATATGTGGTATCTTAGTTAAAATTTTTTTAACAACAATACAATACATGAAAATTTTATAAATTGTAAACCATGTAAAATATTAAACTAAAATAAATTATGCACACCCTTAAAATAATAATAATGTTAAATATATTACTGTAGGTTAAATACCAACTAAACAAAGTTAAATAATATGAGATATTATCTTCATTATTATTATTATTATTGTCGTCATTATTAGATAGATAGATAGATAGATAGATAGATAGATAGATAGATAGATAGATAGAAAATGTTATTATTTTTTTTTTAAACTAGTTTTTTATTGTCCATTTTAAAGTTAATTATCGTTTTTTTCTTGCACTGGTGTAATGTAAAATTAGAATAGCCAGGATGCAAGTGAGTAGAACCTGTTCCTATCACAATCATAAAACGTAGTAGAGTTGAGGTATAGGCAGGGTAATTATAGGCATATCAATAATCATGAACAGTAATACTGGCACAGATCAAAAGTGGTCTAACAGAAAACAAAGAACAGGGAACAGGGAATGGGAAACCATAATTCAGAAACACACACAACAATGAATGAGACACGGCCACAAAACAGAGGATAATTGGGTCTGTAAAGACAAACATCAAGGGATGAGCTGGTGCAACAATCAGGTAAAAGACAATGTTAGGACTGGACCAACACAAAGATACACAAGAATGCTAAAAAATTAAATAAAATAAAAAAGGACATTGAATGAACTGAACTAAATGAAATGCAGTGCTTGTCAAACTTGCTGTACAGTTTAATGGTAGCAAGTTATAGCAACTATATCAGTATGGCTGCTGACTCTATGAATATACAAGTATTAGTCCTAGTCCAGTCCAGTCTCTAGACACACTATATACTGTATAGGGCAGCTGAATTAATAGGTTTAAATTTATAGTAATCTTTTCCCTTATATACAGTATATAATGTTATTTATAAAGATGCATCTTTTTAGCAAAGCTTGACTAGAACCAGACCTAGCACCACTCAACTTTTTCTTCTGGGTCATCTGAAATCAGTAGTCCATTGAGATCAGCCCAGAAGAATGTTTGCATATTAAAAAATATTCAGTGTCCACCGTATACACAAGCCATCTGAGTCACTGTCTATAGATGACTGCTCAGACACTACATACTGTATTGTGCACTGCCCATATTCCAGTGCTTACATTCAGGTTCTCCACTTTACTTACTTATTAGTATTAGCATGTAACTCGTATGCGTAATGTGTATACTATTTTATGCCTACTTACTTTGTAGGTTTTTTGTCCCTCTTTCAGCTTTTCCTACAAAAATTTTACTGCACAACTTTCCCTTACATTGGCTGATAAATGAACAAGAAATCTGAAACACAGTAGTGAAAAATCAAACTAGCAATTTAACACGGCACACAAGCACACACACACACACACACACACACTACAGGGAATTTGGAAACACCAATTAGCCTAATCTGCATGTCTTTGGACTGTGGGAGGAAACCAGAGTAATATTCGTATAATGCAGAAGGTTGATGTACTGGTTAAAAATATTATTACTGACATCTGATTCAATTTACAGAGCAGATAATAGATATACTGGGAAGAAGTGTGTTGTGTTATTATGATACTTTTAATTATCTCTAATGGGTTTAAGCATTAATTCCAGAATTAGTCACTACATAAAAAACTGCAAAAGCAAAAAAAACATGAAATAAGTGAGAGTTTTAGTTCAAAAATATGAATAAATTACACAGAATTCAACTACTGAAATTATTGTATTTTTCTTTTAAAATTGATATGTGCTTCAGTAAAACATCATCTATAGGGAACAACAGCACCAAGTCATGTCTAACAAGATTGAAGAACACTTAGAAGATTTGTTCATTTTCATAATCAAAGTCACAGTGAAGCCAAAGGCCAATCCCACGAGCGCTGGGCAAAAGACAGGAGAATTGGTCTTGGATGGAATGTCAGTCCATCACAGGGCACCATGCACACACATTCGTACCATCATGCATACCTATAGGCAATTTAGCATGACCAATCTGCTTAGCTGCACATTTTTGAGCAGTGTGGGAGAAATCCAGAGAACCTTGGGCAAAGCCATACAAATGGGGGAGAACATGCAAAACTCTTCACAGACACTAACCCTAAGTCAAGATTAAACCCAGCATGTTGTTCCTTCAAGCCTGCAATGCTACCTTATTTCAATAAGCTTCAGCTGACACAAGTCATGTGACTGATTTTTTTTAACGTACAGTAGAACATTATGACTTTTAATTTGCTTATCTCTGGTGGGTCTGATTCCCATAATGCCAGATATTATGCATCGTCTCATGATCTTGGCACTGTGACATAGGTAAAATTTCAATGCGAAGTTAATTAAATAGGGATCTATTTTCTGTTAACTGGGAAATTTCTATCAAAGGTCAATCTTACCACTGGAGGAAATATAAGGCATAATTCATCATTTAGCTCTTATCAAACTATAATACACTAAACATATTGCACCTGCATTCGCTTATATTGACTGCACTTTTACTTGTAAATTAAAATGTAAAGTCCAATGCTGAGTGTCAAAAATCAAAAGAGGAACAAAAATTATGAAAACTACAAAGAAAATGAGAGAGAAATGTCAGCACTAACTGCAGATAAAATAATTTCCTAGTAAGTTTTTTCATAAGTAGTATTTCAAATGTTTCATATATAATTCATTTTTCAGGCATGCTCTTTGTACAGTTTTTAAAGGGCTGATTCAAAATTATCCTAAATCATTAACTCAAAAAATGACATTTTAAAATCTACACTTTTAGTTTTTATTCAAGGTACAAGTGTAGTGCTTTTTGCAATTGTTTATTTTTCTTTCTTCTTGGCTTCTTTCTTCTTCTTCTTCTTCTTTTTTGGAGGCTGTAGAAATCCTGTACTGTTTTATAAAAGTTTGTCTGATTCTGATAAAATTATAGATATTTTCAGAATGTAAATGATCATATGAATTTGGTTTTGTATTAACCAATTGGAATCCAAACGTTAAAACCATAATGATGGAACTAACTATTTTTTATTGAGAATTTATACCAGCATCACAATATACTGTATATGTGGACCTGAGTTAGGGACTTAATTATGAATTAATGACATATTTATTATATTTAGAATTGTAATATAAAAATAAATAAAGAGAATAAACCATTTTGCTTTTATGTCAGTTACTGTAAGCCTTTGAAATTTATTACAGTGTTCTTCATTGCAATGGTAATTATGTAAAAACAAGAACCATAAAAAGTGGAACAGTAATGATATTCATATTTTCTCAGTGTGGTTAAAGTATCCATCTTGTTAGCCTTTTTATTTCTGGAAATATATCGAAAACTCAGCTATTCAGGGATGAATTCTGTTTACCCTTATCACATGAGAGTTATGGTTTCTGCATTATTAGGTACCTAATTATAACAATCTCAGCAGTACACTGCTCAGCAGACCCAGGATAAGAGTGCACATTCAAGAGATTTTCCTTCCTTATCTGAGAAGCCCGAGGATAACATGTCTAAATTGTCTATGCTCTAATTTAGCTGTGACAGCCACTGTTCTTCGAGCTCCCCCTAGAACAACTGGTAGGTAAACTCTGTCTCCCTTAATGGCTGGTGGCATCAGAATTCTGCCATGCATGCTGTGCATGACTTTCAGAAGACATCCATTCTTCTTCCCTACATTACAGTGTTCAGTCTTGAGGAGAGCTCTGAAAAAGGTGTCCTAACACCAAAACAGGCCACATAGTTCATTGCCATGAGGATAGATTCACTGAGAATGCAAGTCGTTCCATTATTACCACATGTGATGGGTATTATTTTTATTATTATTGTCATTTAGAATTAGCCACACCAAGAGTCAGTTTTAGCATCTGATATGTGATGATTAATGACACCTAGTGCTGATTTCCCTAGTTTCGCTGGATCTGACTGTATTATCAGCCTATTGCTGCACTCCAAACACTACGAATATAAGGACTCGTTCTCAATATAAGAACCTCAACACCAAGTTTGCTGGAGATACAGGCCATTGCCAGTAAAACAAGTTTTTGGGAGCCATCAAAGGGAGATATTTACCGTAGATGTCTCTGTTACATGCTGGGGGAAAAACAGGTAGGGGTGAGATGTATACCTGCAGTGTAATATCAGAACAAATCAACTTGCTTTCAATTATGTCTGACTTGACAACTGCAGATTGCAACCCAACTGTGACACAGGGAAGGTTTCTGTATACCAGAGCAACTAGCTTACAGAACTTTCATGCTCAAGTGGATTCTGTTATGTGAATTTTATTCAAATCATTAGATTTGAATTGCAAATTCTATGTCATGTTAGGTGATTGTGTTGGAAGGTCTAAGACTTCACATGGTTTGCATCCTCTGTGGTTGTTTCCTCAGGTTTCGGAATGTTCTGTATGTAACTAGCTTTTTGTTAGACTACCTCAAAGCATAAGCAGAAGGGCTGTTTATAGGGAAAGGATAACATCCTAGTTAATCTGATAGCGGGCAAAGTGACGCCAGATGACTGACTTTTCCATACATTCACACAGATGTATTATTAGTGTGAGTTCAAGAGTGGAATTGTTAATTTTATATACTATACCTAGTGCAACTTTACACTAAAGTGCATACACTAGAAAGACTATTACAGTGTGTATTTATGTGCAGTAGAATGCCTACAGCTAAAATGTATATATACTGTACATTATCGAAAGTTCATGAGTAAAAACTTAAGATTTGACATGAACTTGTAGTTGAGAAACTAGAGATTTTTTTCAGAGTTCCACAAAATGACTTCTGAACTTCACTTCTAAAGTG
>JAQMYG010000036.1:24983889-25011125 GCA_030014215.1 Clariallabes teugelsi | reverse complement strand
ATATATGTACTGTATGTATGTATGGAAACTCCACCCTGTATACACACACACACACACACACACACACACACACACACACACTGAACTTTAGTACACAGCATTTAACCCTATAAGTATTAGAAATTGAACTACATTTTTTTCTTAATATTAAATACTCAACATATTGAACATTTACCTTTTGTTTTCGTTTCCAATTTTTATTGAAACAAATAAACCACAGAGTACATAAACGCTCCTACATCCTCCACTACCAGGAGGTTTCTTATGCTTCTACGGGAACATTACAGTACAGTAGTCCAACAACAAGCAATAAAAGCTTGAATTCATTTTTTTTCAGCTTCATGTAAAGATATTATGTGTCCTTGCTTATTGCTGGTTATTAAATTAGCTTCAATTGCTTCCCTGCTTTATATAATGTTACTTGAAAGGGTATCAAGAGTTCCTACATAATCAGAACTCTTACATCTGTAGAATAGCCTAGAATTCTTTTGCAAATGACACAAAGATTTGTGTTGATGATTTGTTTTACTGAACCATTCATACACTCAAGTATCTTCTTAAGACAAACATCTGCCTACCTTGAGAGAAATAGTATGAAATGAAGTTTTTTTTCCTTAGCTCCTTAGCCAGACCTAATAAAGACTTAAGGCCCAGTCAATTTATGTTTTAACTAGCCCTTAGACTTCAATAATGTATTAAAAATGCATTTGATCTAAATGCCTCTACCCAGGGTAAAGTATATAACTCCTGAATACAAATATGCTGCCAAAAAGAATTCAAATTTCTGTTTGAAAAAGCGATGGTTGCCTTAGAGATTCGGTATGGTAGAATTAGTTCACCACTGACTGAATTACAATCAGTGAGCCTTTCCTGGGCTATATCATTTTTTATGTATTTAATTAAATGTATTTTTATGTATTTTTAAGATTCATTAAACAAATGAAATGATGATTATAAATGCAATGTAGGCAATGTACTGTAGTGTATATTAATCATGCGATTAAGACTAAATGAAGAATGTAACCCTATAACTGTAGGTAAAGTGATCACATTGGCTCAGCGCACTTCAGAAGTGGTCCAGGTGCATGGTGTAGGAGTACAGCTGACATTACCCTTCAGGCAGCCAGGATGGTGTTCAATTTTTGATAGAACCATGTCTCCCACTGGAGCACTGGAAAAGCTGATCTGAGAAGAAGTGGGTGATGCAATACTGTCTAGCTACGGCAAAATGATGTCTACCAGCTACTGATTCCAAAGTACAAATAATAAAAGAAAGAATGTCAAAACATATCAGCATCCTTGCAAACAATTCAACAGGACTTTAAGAGCTCTGGGGGAGGGCTATACAGTCATGTTGATTGCTAACTTTAAAACACTAAACTTGTTAATACTGTATGTAAAACAAATTATATCCTTTATAGCAGTTTCATTATTACTGGAGAAAAAAATTTAATTGATCATGTCTCTTTTGTGCAATTTAAATAAATATTTAATGTTTCCAAAATTGCCATTTCGAAGTGTCTTATACAATACATACAATTAAGCACATTCACATTTGTTTGCTTTTAGCCATTAAAGTAAAGTTGTTGTTGTTGTTGTTGTTGTTGTTTTAAAGGGAAATGCTGGCTTGAGCCTCTATCTTTTTTGCCTTTCTGACATCCAGATCATAAAATTTCTAGTTGGCCAAGGAAGTAACAATACACTCAGGAAACGAAGATGCAATCCTACACTCGGGGTCTCACCCCCAGGTGCTCTGTTGTACAAGATCTGCTTTGGAGATGCACAGCTGACTTAGCCTTGCCTGAAAGCAATGCTCAGAGGTTAGGTTGTTGCAGATTTTTAGACATCAGTTGCACTTGGGTGACCTCCATCCTGAACCTGAGGATATTACAGTACATGAATCTCTGCAGTACCAGGTAATCTGACTGATATGGATAATACATTATACTGAGAATTTACAGTGGCTCCCACCCTGGTCCTAGAGGACCCCTTGCCTTGCACAATTTAATGTTTTCTGTGCTCCCTAATCTGTACTTCTGTGCACACTAATCAGCTATTATCAGCCTTTAACACTAAGTTCTGCAGGGCAGGGCGTCCTCCAGGACCAGGGTTGGGAAGCACTGCTGTATATACTGTAATATGAGTTTTCACTTAAGAACTCTTTAATGCATTATTAAAACCTCGAAGGATAACCAACTTTGTGGAAGAAATGGGGTTCGAAAAAAAACGTAATCAGTTGGTGAAATTGCACCATCAAAAATGATAGTAGAAATAACAGCTAATAAAGTATAATAGTACGAGAATTTCCACATCCAAAATGCCATGCAAATTCACAGGATTGAGACTATGTATGAAAACCATCTGTGTTGAGACTAATAAGGACAAAATATTGTGTAAAATGTAAATGATTATAATCTTCATGATATGTTCTTGTAATGTTGAAAAGAAGCATGTTTTCTTAAATGTATGTTGTAAGTTTCTCATAATGCAACAGCAGCATTCCCTGTTTTGGTGGTATCTACAGTATGTAAAGCGATTGAGCCACCGTGCCACCATTCAGCAAATACAATTACCTCCTAATTATTGTTTCTTGATCATTACTGTAACAGCTCACTACTTGTAATTTTCCATTAGTTCAGTAGAAATAGTAGCAAATTGTTATTTACTGACATGCATCGTATTTTTTTCACTGGAATAATGTTATGTTCTGGCTACACTTAAATGAGTGACTATGAGCATCAATAGCATATCTTCAGGCTAGTACAAATAGGCCAGAGTCTAAGAATACCATCTAGCTAAATCTCCGTTATAGAGATAGAGTTAGTATGGCAACCACAGAATAGAGTATAAAGGTGTGCAGAGTTTAGGCTTCCTTCCTTATCTAACTTTGAGATTAGATAGGTCATCGGTCTTCATTTAAAGACAGCCAGTGCTTGGATAACTATTTGGAGATTCAGGGGAAGTTTAGTCCACCTCCTGGGTGTCAGAACTGAGAAAAACTGACTTCAGGTAAATGAAAACCTTTTTTTTTCTTCATTTTTGCCTTTGCAGGCAAACATCAGTGTTTTAAGAAGGAGGCCAATCCAACCCGAATCCAGGCCAGTGAATCTGTGTTCTTTTATGTGGGAGCTGCAAAGAAGGGCAGCAGCTGTACAATGGAAGGGAGCACTCAGGCTGCATGTTGAGCACAGCATGATGTTCAACATACAATTGCTGGTTTGCTAAACTAGCACCCCTCTATGTGGTACCCTGGAAGGCTGGCTATGTTGCTTATGCCAAGGACCAGTGTAACAAAAATATGTGAGGGTATGAAAAGATAAAAGCCCATGAATAAATAAATAACGTTGCAAGTTTGCCAGCTATTGTTCAATAATTAAGTTACTGTGCAAAACCATGTACACATTTTAGGGGCAAACCATCCTAATAGAAATTGTATCAAACTGTTTTTTTCTAAAACCCAAGCTAAAGATAGCATAGATAATAGTAGTTAATTGACTGAATTGGAAAAATTAAATGTAGATACAGTGATACATTGCCCCGGCATATGAATTGAATCTGTTCTGGAGGCCAAATCTTAAGGCAAAAATCTGTATTGCAAAATGCACTTTTCAATAGGAAATAATGTAAATGCTAATCTTTTTTAGCAACCTAAAAATATTACCAATATTACCACTTTGCAACACTACCATTATAATTTTAAAATATTCATATAAAAAAAATCATATAAAAACAAATATGTAAAAGAATTAAAGTATGAAATAAATAGGAATTAATTATAATTATAAATTAATACCATCCTGGATAACATTCTTGAGAGCACTAAATCTTGCTCAAAACACACAAATAAAAAACACAATAAAATAAAATAAATATGTAAACTCACTTTGCTTGGCTTTCCACTGACGAAAACAAGTTTTGAACAGCTCCCAGACGTACTCGCAGCCAGTGTTCAGTTTAGCTTGGTTCATTCGCTCGTATGCTGAAATTGCTTTGTATGCCAAGGAACATTTCTTGCAAAATTTCAGTTTTTAAGGGGAAACAAGTCTGGGTGTTCGTATGCTGAGGTACCACTGTATTGATACCTACACTTTCACACTGCATCACTCTGCTAATTGTTCAGCTAAATGCAGAAAATACTACCTATTTATGGCATCTATACCTATTAAAATAGGTTAGTCATTATATTTTTAATGTTTTATGTACATGAAAGCTACATTGCATTGCCTAGACACAGCCTTGGCCTTTTATACCAAACAAACTTAGAGTATCCATTTTGATGAAAAACGCAATGTCTGTATACATTTTGGTTATCCTGCACAATGATTTTTATTTATTTATTTGTTTGTTTTATTTATCTATTTTTATCGATCCAAAGAAATACTTCACAATTATTGCACTTAGCCCCAAACACTGTATTTTAAAAACATGTACTCGCAACACATGCCTTAAGGGCCTACAGTGACAACAGCAGCAAACAAGCTCTCAAAAAAAATTTTTTTTTGTCACATGATGTAACAGCGAGGCCACTACAATATGATATGGAGTGATATTAACCATGTAGAGCAGACTGACTTGCTTACAGCATATGTATTATTAAACAAATAAATAAATATTTTATATAAAGCATTATATTTTTATCTTAAACATCATAAAATGGACTTTTAAATACTGTATAAATCTTGGAAAAAACATATCTATTAACTATGGTACACAAGATTCACATAGCTGAGGAAGGTAAACAAAGGAATGATGGTACAAAATATAAGAAGAAGTTGAATTATCAGGCAAAAACAACACTGCAGAAAAAGCAGATCATAAAAACAGATAAAGAAAAAAAAGGTAACTAAGTGTGAGCTTTTAAATGTCCAAGCTATAGTAGATTAGGATCAGGATGATGAGTGGTAGCTTCTCAATTGGCAGCGGAACAGGATGTAACAGTATCTCATGCATTCATTCATCTTCAATAACTGCTTTATCCTGAGCACAACCACACAAAATAACATGAGGAGAACAAGTGACACTCAGCACAGACAGTAACCCGAGCTCAGGATCAAACCTTGGAACAGTGAGTCACCCTGACAATATCATATACAACCTTAATTCATCATCTTTGCAATGTACTGATATCAGTGATTGGACTGAGAACACACAAAATCATTCGAATATTGTTCTAGAAGTGTCGACAGAAAAGACATTTACAGTGAGTTTTGTGGGCCACTGGGTAAAGGTATTAGATTAAATTTAAGTAAATTTAT
Organism: Clariallabes teugelsi; assembly: GCA_030014215.1. NCBI lineage: Eukaryota > Metazoa > Chordata > Actinopteri > Siluriformes > Clariidae > Clariallabes > Clariallabes teugelsi. The sequence continues at coordinate 25,005,870 of JAQMYG010000036.1, read as the reverse complement.
CATTATAATTAAAATATAAAATATAATATTATCTTTATTGTTTAAAAAAAAACATATAAAAGTAAAAAAAAAAAGAATTAAATAAACAGTAAAGCTAAAAGAATCATATAGAACTTTGAAATATTTAATAAAAAACTTAAATGATTATTACATCTGGTTCAGTTAATTTAAATAGGTTTATTACAATATAAATTATCTTGAATTATGCATCTTGCCTTGCAATGGATTGACACCTCTCTCAGGGTGTATCTCACCTCATGGCCTAAGTCTGGGATAGGCTCCAGGTCCCTCAGAACCATGTGTACAGGATAAAGCGGTATACAGTAGATGATGATTGAGTGAGTGAGTGAATTATGCATCTTGTAGTAGAACTGGAAATTATTGTGATCTCTCTCTCTCTCTCTCTCTCTCTCTCTCTCTCTTTTTCAGAACTATGTCAAAGGGCAGTTGATGCTCCCAGTAGGGCCACCATTGGTAAATAGATGGGACATGTCAGACAGATAATGGTCCTTCAATTGTACAAAAAAGTCTAACACACACACACACACACACACACACACACACACACACACCTAAGGAGCTTTAACAAAGCATCACATTTATGATATAAATTTTTTGTTTTAAAAAGTGCTTTTTTTTCCTTCTTCTTCTTAATTTGACATGATTTATTTATTTTCTTTTTTTTTTGCCTAAAATGCCGATAAGAAGTTATCATGAGCAAGATGTACGATACGGGTCAGGTGCGATGCAATGCACAGTTTTAAAGGCACTTTTTTTTTTTCATGAGGATCCTCACCACTCTCATGGTGATGGCTAGTGGATAAGTCTGATTCATCAAACTGGGCACTGTCTAGATTTATGGCTAAACCCCAAAAGAGTCCTCCAGGTTGTTTTGAAAGGTCTGCCAGGAACTTCAGTGAGATACATACAGTATTTAACTCTCACTGCTTCTCCTGAGTACCAACTGAGGTCAAAGGAAGTTTTAATCAACCATGGTTAATCCAAAAAGGAAGCTGCAAAAGCTTGTTGGTGTCTGCAATGTTGGTAACCTTAAGATGTCCTGGTCAAAACCAGTGAAGCGAAAGCTTGCACTTGGGCAGAGAAAAGAGAGACCATGGAAGAAAAAAAAGATTATGTACTGTACATGTTCACCTAGACTGGGAATATTGTTGAGCAGTGGAAAGAGCTCTTTGAGAAATTCTTTAATTCAGTGGACATTCAGTCTGTTCAGGAGGTAGTGGCAGAGATCTCTGGGGTTTTAAAATCCCTGTGTGGCTGAGGTTACTATGGTAGTTAGAAACTATCATGGGGGACTGTGCCTTTGATCTGGGAAGCTGGAGATGATAGTGGCTGCTGGTGGTGATATTACATAGGGGGGCTAAAATCTAATATCTAACAATAGCTCAACAAAAAATCCATTAGGGCTGAGCAACGCAGAATATCACATGGTCCCATGGTTGGCATAATAATTATATTGGGACAAAGTATTTTACACACACATACACACACACATACACATGCATGCACATACACACACACACACACACACACACACACACACACACACACACGCATGCACATACACATGCACACAAACACATTTAAAGACATTTAATGCTGACTTCTATTTTTTTTTAAATAAAACACTAAATTTGTGCTTCTGCTGTTGGTCCTTGTACTTTGATTGGATTTTGTGTACATTGACTATCAAAGTGACTTTTAGTTTCTTTGAATGCCTGTTGATGAAAAAAGGACAATAGACTAAATAATTCACTTTGTTCATGTTCACCTGAGATTGAGGCTGTACCGCGCCTGCTGATAATGTATCACATCTGCGTCAGTGGGTTGAAAAACAGCCCCAGTGCACATGAAATCTAGTCAGCTTTTCAGTTTGTGTAATCACCTGACATGCCTGTCACTGATTTATGCTTTGTGAAGCTACTGCATCCAGATTCTTACAGCTATTACTGGTGCTTTTGTGCTTGGTTCCACTAAAGTTCCCGCTTAAAATGTGGTTAACAGCAAATAGTCTGAATGAAATGTCAGAAATAGTGCCTTACTCTGCCATCTTTTGATCTTTGAAGGACAGTCTATTTCCATGAGTCTCTTCTGGATGGTAGTCCTTAAAAAAGTGAAAAAGTATGTTGCAGCATTCTAGAGATTCCATCCAAGAATTCGAGAGGAAGAGGATTTTTTACTCTGGGACAGCTTTGAGTGATCATGGGAGTATGCTAATCCAGTCTACAGCCTATAACGATCCTGTGTTTGGAGAAAACCTATAATTTTGAACATTTGTTTTATATGGTACTGCAGGAATGTAGGGTAGATGGGGTGCATTTTTGTGTAATCCAGTGTCTTTTTAAACTTATTGAAAGTTGTGTCCATTTTCTTGCCATTAAGCAATTTAATTCCATCAGTGATGTGTCTCATTTTCACTCATTTCTGCTTGTGGTCTCCACAGAAAGAACAAAGATGCAGCCATGCTTGGTACATGGAGAAATAGGTAACCAGCACTTTAATTGAAGGTGATGTTCTCTTGGCACCTTTCAGCATGCACCTTTAATTAACACTCAAACATTTTATTTCTGAGTGTGAACCATCTGTGTGAAAATCAGACCAGTAGCAAAAACTTAGAGACCATGCTTACTTACTGGAAAAGATTTGAATGTTCCGTTTAGACTTGGGCTCGGGTGAAGAAGTTTTAATTGTCTTCTAATTTTATCCAAACAGAGACAAACAAATCAGGTCAGTGACTTCAGTTTTGCAGTCACAGTAATAAGCTAGTGGTAAAGCAGAAGGACAAAGCTCTCCACATTTCTTACACTCTGTGCTGTAATGTGGAACTCATCAGACTGGGAAAGCCAAGAGCAATGAGGAGAGTTGCAGGAGATGAGGTTACATTTCAGACAGAATATTTACCCTTGTTATTAAATGTACACTAATCAGCCATATATAACATAAATGTACACTAATCAGCCATAACATTTATTAACATTATAAGCAGCTAGGTTAGGGTTCCCTTTGTGCCACTGGTGCTCTCGGCATGTGCTGTGGTGTCTCTGGCACCAGGAGGTTTGCAGCAGATCCTTTAGTGGATTCTGCAGAATGATGAGGGACTGTGCCTCTATGGACAAGGTTTGTTTTGTCTGGTGCATCCCATGCGTGCTTCAATCGGTTTGGGATCTTTGCAGTTTGGAGGTTGCGTCCACAACCTTGGGTTCTTTGCCTGCTGAGTCATGATGCACTGAGTGTTCTGGTACCTTTCTGACATGGCCATTATTGACTTTATTCTGTAAATTGGCTTTTGTCTGGTGCCTGTCACCAGTTTACTGGTGTTAATGTTATGACTGAGTGGTGTAACTAATCGTGGTCACACTGTATTAACATTACATTTATGCAGTGGCCACAAATGACCTTTTTATATCTATTTAAATATAAGAAATTGTTTTCAAAATAATGTTTACATTTGAGATGGATAGAGCAACGGCTAGATGTTCTGAAACCCAACTATTTAAATCAAACTTTGAATTATATATAAAAACCCTATAAAATTCAAAACCCAAGTCTTATTAGATTCCAGCATACACCACAGACAGAATTGTTAGTAAGAACTTTATAATTCCTACAAATTGTAAAATATTAAATTACTATCCACAAAAAACATAATGCATAGAAATGACACAACATTGGGTCATACTGTACCTGTGTCATGTAAATAAATTAGATGGTGTTCAGAAATAGTGAATGCACCTTGATACCATGAAGAATGTAGAACAGGTACAGTACTTACACAACAGATCCCTAAACTCCCATTTGAGCAGAAAAGTATCAGCAGTGCTGAAGTTTCTGTTTTGGAGTTATCCTTGCTTGTAGCACTTTTTTCTTCCTTTCTTTTTTTTTAAACTCTGGCATTGAAACGACTTTAGAGATTCGTCCTGTCCATGGTTGGACAGCGGGGAGAAAAGTGTGTTTTTCTCATTGATGAAAAGAGACAACACTCAGAATTGGTAGAGTTTGTTTATTATACTGTAGATGGGGACTTGTGAGAAGCTGCAACTTATTTTTTCTTGGATCAGGACCAAGGATGTTGAATAATAAAAGTAGCATCCAATTGATCATTCTGTACAGAGAAACAACTACTAAAGTAAGCTTGAATAGCTGTACCTAAATATATCACCATCACTGTATAAGTCCAGCAAGCTAAACCCAGGAGTTGTGATGTCTCATTACGGTTCTCACAGCCTCACACAGCCTCGTCTATTTGACTCTCTATTTATGCCTTGCTCTGACTTTTCAATGCTCTGTGAGCACCAGAGATCATACTGAGTGAATGGTACTGCTACCCTTACACTAATGAACACATGGATTTGCTAACCTCTTGATCATGATGACTCAGAAAGATCATGTGCTATGTTACGCAAAGCAACTAGCAAAATCACCAGAGCATGGGGTAATTTACAGTGTTAACAATGTTCAGCTCATTTCTTTACTGTAGGCACATTTTAAACCAAAGGCAAACCTTGCTTGTGCACATTGCACACATTGCCTGACAGTGTTTGTTTTGGCCAAACATATAGTCCAAAAGAAATGTAATGGCAAGAATAATTCTTTTGTTCTGCTTTACACTGGAGACATTTGGGTTCGCTATAAAAAGATGATTATTAGACAATAGATCAGAATTTCAGTTTTCAGCTGAACCTCAAGGCATAGCCAGAGGGGGATGATATCCACCTCAAAGTCAGTGGGAGGAGTGATATCCTCCATGAAACAAGAGGGGAAAGCAATATCCTCCCCCAAAGCAAGATGGGGAAGACACTTCTTCTGCAATGCAAGAGGAGGAGCGACATCCTGAACAAAGAAAGAGGAAGTGATGTCCTAAGTGGTCCCGGGTGGTGTAGAGACATATAAGGTGGAGAAGGGATACTGAATGTTGTCCATGGTGAGACTCGGAGGCCCAATGGCTTCCTGTCTGGGACAGAGAGTTAGACAGGCTAAACAATGAGGTAGAGTGACATCCTCAGAGATGACAGGAGGGTGGAAAATGGTTTTGAGGCTCCTCCTTAAAAAAAAGGTTCCCATATCTTCAAACCCTTCTAATGCTGCACTGAGTTATTCTCTGTTCCCCTGCTGTTCCCACATCTGGTGGTTCCACTCAAGGAGCCTTTGATGAAAAAAAAAACCCCAAAACATTTAGTATCCATGGGTCGATCTAGCTTTCAGTCAGGAGCTGGATGCAAGAGCAGTTGATTAATCACATTAATAACTTTGGCAAACAAAACAGAAACACAAACAATGGGAATCTTGGAAAGGCAAAAATTAATTGTCGTCTTGAGGCAAACAATAAATAGACTGGAGAGGACTCATGACAACAAATGACAAAGCTACTGTAGACAAAGGGGCCTTTTTTTGGTCTGTTTCTATACTTTTTGATCACCTGAAAAGTATGGGTGCCATTTTTGAAGCCGTTTAACATATTTAGATGTAAAAGAAAATATAAAAATATCTATTATTTCTCATGAATAATTTCTATTACCATGAATATATGGGGAAAAAAAGGCCTTGCAGTTCCAATCCTTCCAGAAGGGACTGTATGCCTTGGGGGAAGGAAGTAAAGAGTACTCTTTGTCTCCTAAACCATCTCAAGCCTAGTCACACTGATAAACTGCAGCAGTCTCTTTGCAGATAGACCTCTTATCTATTGGCAAAGCTTGTGAAATGATTTCAAACTCCGTCCCCACTCTCTTTTGGCCAGATACATAAACGCACATTGGCTGTGGATAAAAATTTATTTATTTCTGGCCACCTGAATTCCATTTCCTTCACCACATCAGATTCCACTTGAAATATCTCGTAGAACAGCTTTGTGGGAAGGTGTTTTTGACACCTTTGATGCCTGTAGACATTCCAAGTACTTGGGGAGACAGTTGGGGAAAAAAACATTTTCCCAGCATCCATCTGCCAATCACTGATATATTGCCTGGGTGTGCGGAAATGGTGAATATCTTTAATTCGGAAGCCAGTTTCCTTGACTAACTGCAGGAACGAGTCCATATTGCACTGATCGTGAGACGATACAGATGCCCTCAGGAGAAGGAAACATAGTGGAAAGACAATATTGTAAAGCATCAGCTTTCAGTTTATTGTGTTGTGCTATTAAAGTAAATTATCTTTATAATTGCATTACCGAGAGCTTGCGTTTTTGTAGTGTGAGCATATAAATAGCTCTGGGCAATTCAGATGTGAGCTGTCATGACGGGTAAATAAAACACACAGTGAGTTGTCACCAAACGTTTCGAAAACCGTAAAGCGTGCACCTAGATTTTTGGACTGGCTGCCATGGGTAGAAGGATTACCTAAGAGGATAACATTCGTAAACCATGACATGATCATGACACAGTCAAATGACTGGAAGATTAAAGAGAAACCTTCACTTATAATGGTGCAATAGTGTAAATTAAGCATGGAAAGCAGTTTTTTGCTGTTATCTTACGCAGATGCTTGGCTGACCGTGCTGAGTGTTAACATGCTGCAAATTGACACTGTAATTTAAAACATTATTCCATATCAAGGGTCTTGTGTCATGTTATGTGAATGTCTGATTCTTCTTTGGCTCACACAGTCATATCTGGCTGATGTATTGGTCAGGCACTGGTCCAGAGAAAAGCACTTTTGGCAAGACACCAAAAGAACAGAAATGGCTAAGCTTGTTGCGAAACCATGCAAGACCCATAATACAAAGTGTCTGACATCAAGTAACCTAAAATATCTTGTACAAGATTACGAAAATGTGGTGATGGAAGGAGAAGTTTTCAATACAACAATAAAACATGTAGAAAACCATGCAATACTGTATATAACAGATTGTACAGATGAAAAATAAGTACTGTAGAATAGCATGCATTTATCTTTATAAAAATACATGCATTTCGAGGTAAAGCTTCATATGATTCACTTGCTGTTGGGATTTCAGTGCTTAAACTACACAAGCACAAGCACTTGTCATGCCAACATGATTCCACTACAATTCCACTGTCATTCCCTCTTAGTGTTTGGCTTAGATGGTTTGGTCTTAGACCGCCGTAGTTGTATGAGCTTCAGTCTCCAGAGCTCTGCCATCCTGAGGATTTGCATCAGAAATCTACAGGCAATTTGGAGAGACCCTGACACCCTGCTTCTAAATGGAATTGCATGTTTTCAGCTTCGAAAGTTTAATACCAAAGGACCTTTCGTCTTCCCCATAAATGCAGGGTAATGGATCGGGTGGAATGCAGTCTGGCCCTAACTGAAAAAACATCTCATTTTTAATGACCGGTGCTATAGAGCAAAAATTCAGGCTGTTTAGATTTTTCTTCACTTTTCCTACCTTCTTTTTTATTTTGTTCATGCAATATTAAGACATTTCCATCAACTTTTAATTTAATACCTGATGCTACATTATTATTTGATAATGATTACCTGATTTAAAAAAAAAAAAAAAAAAAAAGACTTATTTATAGTGCATGCTTTATAACACTGCAACCCTTTGGCAGATTTCAAATGGACCTTTTAAAAGGTTAGCCAGGCACAATTAACTTTCCATGTAAAGGGTTTTGATGAATATTACATGCTTGTCATCCTCAAGGAGAAGTATTTAGTGAGGTCCTTCAGTTTTTTGCTCGTAGAGTTTTCTCATAGACTTCACACCTCACCATATTAACTATTATATTTGTGTAAATGCTACAAAACTGTTTTTTTCTGCATTATTTTACCTTATTAATGACGTACATAAATTACAAATCACACTGTTTTAATGTCCATCATCTAAAATTCATTTAAATGTTATTTTGGCACTGTTATTTTACCACTTAGACAAGTTTACTTTATTTCCTTTTATATAACACCTTTAAAATAGACATTATGACAGACATATGGACAGACAGACAGAAAAAAATACATAGATGCAGCTTGTCCTATGTGTGCGCTACTGCTGCCACCTAGTGGTTACATTGTGTTATATCGTGTAGCCATGAGTAGCACTGTTGGTTTATGTTGTTTTGAAGTTGTGAATAACTGCATTTAATTTTCTCAGAAACATGATGCAGAATTGTTGTGAAGTCGAAAGAAAGGCCAGACTACATCATATAATTCAGTCGTCCTGAAAAACATTTCTTTTTCCTGACCTCTAGTTGAGAGTTGGTAATAGTTAACAAAATGAGCCTAATGTGCTTTTAATGCTTCAAATGTTGGTAGAAAAGCTTCATGTATAAAATTCTGAAAATCTATCCTAAATAATTAGAAATTTAGTTCATGTAGAATAGTTCTAGAGAATAAAAACCCATGTTCTTCAGGGCAGAATCTTGGTAAGTATGACAAGAAATATGACCTACATTGAACAGGAGCTCATTAATTATACCCTGAACCCTATAACAGTTAGGCCTGTGAAAATCTATTTGAACAACTATAATTTCTATTTAGTGCTAGAAAACGTTTTACAGTGTTGCAAGGTGTGTGGTTTTGGGGCCATTTCAGAAATGAGTCCCAGCTGTGCCCCTGTGACTTGTTCCAGACTGAAAGCTGCTGGAATCTTGTAGTTATGTGAAGTAAAACACAATTCACTGAGTCCTCCGGAGTTTATTAAAGTGACATTTAGAAAAGATAAATCATGAGCTTGTGTGTGAGAGAACAAAAGCGGCAAGCAGATCGAATAGCTCCTACTGAGGAGCGGTGATGTGAAGTGTTCACAGTTTCTAATATTATATACAGTACAGGAAGAAACTAATTATTGCACAACAGAAAATGCATTTTATATATATATATATATATATATTTGATATATATATTGATTATTCAGTGCATAATCAAAACGGTGATTTATATATATATATATATATATCACCGTTTTGATTATGCACTGAATCTGGTATATAGTTAATCTTCTAATATATATATATTAGAAGAATTACTATATACCAGATTCAGTGCATAATCAAAATGGTGATAATATAAATATTCTATAAATACTATAGAATATGTGTTCTTTTTTTTATTATTATTAACTTTCAAGTAAGATAAAACAAAAAAAGGATAATTTAATAGCTACCATAATCTAAGCGGATATTTGTTTCCATGACATTTTAATTCACCACTGGTCATTAAAGCGGCTTTAAATATTCTGCCTTTTTTCTTTCCCTCACAATACTCAATTATCTTTTATCATGATAATGTTTCTAGTGATAAGATGTCCTCTATCCTCTGCTCTCTGGCTCTGGCTCACTGCCCAGTTCTGCAGGAATTAGGTGGGTGATGTGTCCAAGGCTAAAGGAGATGATTTCAGCAGCATTCTGTTCAAGGAGAGAACTGTATACAAGCAGACAAATATAAACCATCTGAAACCATCCTTAAAGAGAAAATCTAACGCAATACAAGAGCATTTTAAACTATATAAAATGAACCGTCTTATGATATAGAATGCACTGTTGATAAATTCTGTTCACTTTCCACTGCACATTTCTAAAAACATTATTCCATTCAGTTTAATCCGCTCGTTCTTCGAAATCCTGTTACACACTTTTTTGTCAATTTTTTCAAAATGAGTGGATGTGTGCTGGGGAGAGCATGCTGAATTAATAAAAAAAATTTAATTAAAAATTTTTTAACAAGCATGAGTCACAAGCCTGGCCATTATGTTCACTTTTTCCAAACTCTTCACACAGTTAGCACAACACATCTCTATCTGCGTCAAACTGTAAAACATAAAATATGTAAAACATATTTTATTGTAAAACATATTTTATTGTTTTGACACAAAATGCATTTAGTGAACAGTCTTCTAAATCCCTGCATACATTTTTCACTCTTTTCCTACCGTCAGCAAAATGTGTATCTCTACAGCCTAATTTGCAAATGTTTGCACAGTGTGCGTTAAAACAGATTACGTTATAGCTCAAAACCAAACGGAGACGAGGTTGGATGTCAAATTGATAGCAATTCACAAAAAAAAAAATATGTTGTGAACTAAATCAAAAGCCTCATAAGGGCCACTGTGAATATTCTACTGTATATCACAGACATACCGACAGCACTGAACACCAGCAGAAAAACTATACCACAAATCCTGAATCAGCTCATGTGATCCAGAGTGCTTTATTTTCTTTTTTGGATGGGCTTTATGGAAAGCTTTGAGCTGGAAAGGACAACATGGGACAATGCAGAAATTTTACCATCCTCATGCAGTCACACTGATTTACACGCTGTCTAAAAAAGGCTTCGCTTTTAACACTACATGATATACTCTTGTTTTACCACAAAGATGGAAAAAGGTGGAAAGCTTATGATCAAGAGATTTCTGATATGGACATAAAGATCCTATACCATTTTGCAAATTGTCTAAAGTGCATGGTTACTATAATATATGCTTTTCTGTTTGTAGTTTAAAGCTTAAATACTGCTTCTACCAATCCAGGGGAACATACAGTACTGTATATATACTCTTGGAATCAGGGAAAACCTCTATTGATGTGAAACCCTGGTTATTCAGGTCATCAGCTCACTTCATTTTATTGCCACACAACATTGCTGAGCCTAGACCTGACCAACTGTAGCAAGCCCAGGTCATAATATTGCTTCGAGAGCCTTGTACAGTGGCCACTATGCGTAATGGGTGCATCACTTCATGTGCTTATGTGTACTTACGTGATGCACCCAGCATTCTGGAATAGGGTCAATCTGAACGCATTAGACCACGTGACCTTTTTGCATTGCTCCAAAGTCCAATCTTTATGTTCCCTAGAAATCTGAAGCCTTTCTATCTGATAAGCCTCACTAACAAGTGGTTTTCTCATGGCTACACAGTTGTTCAGCTCCAATCCTGCATTGTGCATGTTGAAATGCTCTTACTTGCAATTTCAAATATAGCTCTAATTTCCTCTGTCAGCTCTTTATGATGCAACTTCACCAAACATTTAAGTCATCTCCATTCATGTTTTGTTGTGTTTTTTAACCTCAATTCTTCCATGAAGCTAACAGTCCAGTCCTACCCTTACAGGTTTTAATATTGTGTTTGAAAGTTCTTAACCATATTCCAAAACTCCTTAGTCTTTGATGATTTGACCCTCTGAAATGGTGACTTTTTTTTTTCCAGGCGGTGAATATCATATAGCCAGCCTCCTACTGTATAAAGACACCAATTGTTAGCATGTTCGTCAATGTGCCCTGAAGCTTTTTGTTTGATGCTTTACACTGTGGTTTGATCAGAGACTTTATTTTCAGTGGACTAATCAGTTTTAACAATAGTTTTTTTTTGTTTTTTTTTTTTAATGGAATTTCATGTCTGCTGTTGCATGGAACACTAACTAACTCATTTATGTTTATTAAGACTTCTTTCAATCATCGCTGTATAGTAGTAGTAGTTTGTCAAGGTGGCCGAAATGTTCAGATTGTAACAATAGAAAAGGTTTCAACATGGAAAAGAAAAAGGAAGGACAACCTGGTAAAGCCAACTGAATACATTGCAAACTGAATACTGAAAACTGAGTCTCGGTAGATGTTGCTGCTGTAGTTGTGTGATATGAGTAAATATACTGTAGGTATATTTTAGATTTCTTATTATTTTTCAGTTACCCCTTAGAATTCTATCTAGGGCACACAATAAGAGGCCTTATGGGATTTATCCACATTTCTCTAGTATGTACTGGGTCAGTGGTTCTTTTTTGTGTAGCAAGCACTGCTTTCTTTCTTTCATTCTTTCATTCTTTTAAGCCTGGTCTAATTTTGTCTCTAAATTACACCAGCGTTTTAAAAATCCAAATCCGCCACAATATTCATGGCTAAAGAAGCAGCGAATAAATTTACTCAATGTGGACAGAGAAAAGAGGAGCTTTAGAGCGGTAAGGGCCTCTTAACAATATCCTCTATACTCTACAGTAAAAAATCATTTCAATTTTGGATTATACATGCCATTTGATTTAACAAGTAGGGTTTTACACACACGCACACACACACAAAATAACAGTCACCTCATAAATCTAACTGAGGCCGAACACTCTTTGCCAAGAAAGAAAAATACAGTATCTGCTTTAACATTCAATAGACCAAACAGAGAGATTAAAAGATATAGTTTTTCAACTCAAGCTTTTTCCTCCAAAATAAATGTGCAACCATATTTGATTCATTATTTTGAATATTATTCATTATAAGTCCCAATACGTACTGCAAGTACTGTAAAGTCAAATGAAATCATCCTTCATTTTCATGCTTCTTTTTGAAAAGAGATCATTGCTCGAACTTCAGGGACTGATTAATGTTTTTGTCAATGTGTTCACTGTATGAGTAAAAATCCTGTACTTCAGTTATCTAACTATCCTTGTAAGAAGCTTCAGCTAATTAATTCAATACTACACTAAATCAAACGCTGGATCTTTTTCGCCAAGGAGTGTCTTCTTATAATCCACTTAGGCCATGTCCACACGTAGCCGGTATTTTTAAAAATGAAGATTTTTCTTCTTCATTTTGAAAAAGAATTCTGTCCACACGACTTACGTTTTTAAAATATCCTTGTCCACATGCAAAAACGCAAAACGCCCTGTTCGTCCGAAACCGCCGTTGCTGTCTGCGGGGTCTGTGTCGTCAGAGTTTTGTACAGTATGTAGCAGTAGTGAGCTTAGTAGTACATTCAGGCACCTCTGTTCATCAACATAATGTGTGAGTATGTACACGCAAGTAAAAAGTCCAGTACGCAACGTTAACACAGTCCCTAGTTTACTGTACGTACTGTACGTCCACTATTGCACAAAATATCCTCATAAACAAAGCTGACGTCAAATCAAGGAGACGAGCACACAGACAATTACATCATCGGTACAAGGTGATGTTCCAACAAGCCAAAATCTCCGTTTCCCCTGTCCACACAACACCACTGAAAACAGAGTTTTGGAAAATCTTCATTTTGGACAGAGTTTTCCAAAAGCTCCGTTTTCAACGACCAAAACTGCATTTGTGTGTGGACGAAAGGCCAAAACCGCAGAGAAAAATCTCAGTTTTTAAAAATATCCGGCTACATGTGGACATGGCCGTTAACAGTTTTCATGAAGATTGTGACATTCAGCAATATTTCCTTGTTTGGAATTTGTTCCTAGATAAGAACAGAATCTACGCACACATTTAAACGCACACTTATGCATAACCGAGTCCTGGCAACTTATAACTGGTTATTGTGTTTTCTTCAATTCTATACTTGTACAATATTATATTATATATTGTGAAACCACAATAACACTATCATTTTTTTTTTTAAATCACACCAAATTAGATTCAGCACACCATTTTTTTGATAAATATCTTCAAGTGGCTTAAATGTTTATCCGATATTCTCTCCGGGTTGCCCAGGACCAGACCAGAGCTCAGACATGGAACAGTTGCACAGGACCGGGGAGCATGCATGGAGCCGCTGCTACAGGAAGGTACCAGCTGTGAGGTGACAGGTTCTGCCTCAGCAGGAGATTATCTGTGAATAAATGATAAATATCAAACCATTGCATTGGGAGTGTCAATTATGCAGTGTTTGATCTATACTGCGAAAGCAAAGGTGTACATTTAGAATACATGCTGAGCATTAGGGAAACATGCTTAAGAGAACCACCTTAAGCTTTTAAACACTGATTTTACATAAAAACTGTACTTTTAACTACTTTTTCTTGCTAATAATGACCCCAGTGCACTGGATCTGTTACGATCATTCCGGGCAAACCTGTCCACATTCATTGATCAGCATCTCATATTTGTGTTCTTTGTTTCCTCAAATTTTAGATGAAACTTTTTTTTTTTTTTTTTTACACATCAGTCTTTTCTCCAGATACAGCATTCACCGAACAAGGTCTAGCATCTTTTTTTCCCATGCACATTTTTGTGTGTTGTTTTACGTATTGTTTTACGTATTTTAATTACAATAATCCTGAATGAGGCCCATTAACCCCAGCCTTAGTAACCAGAATTAAACCTTTAGTCTCTTTTAGGTTTTTTGTGCTGTGTGTGTGTGTGTGTGTGTGCATACACAAAATTGTTACTAAAAGGTATTTAACGTGCAGCCTTTGTACTTTCATTAACATTTCAGAATCATGCATTGAACTGGAAATACTTTTTACACTTACGCCCTTATATATTTTGAAATTGGTAACTGTTTATTAAGTCTCTTCTGTGTCAACACCTCATGAGACATATTCACTTTTTCCAACATTTTGCATTTTTGACAATACAACAGGCTACCAAATCTTTAAGCAACTTGAAAGCTACTGAGCAAAACAATTGTGGTTGTCAAATCATTGTGGCAACATAACTTGGCAACATTATGAATGTTATTTGTGTGTTTTTTTTAATAGTTATTTTAATTAAATGTTAAAAGTATTGCCCCAATACAATATCGCAAATACACCTAGAAAGCAATATTTAATCTAGCATCTATTTTTATCTCTTTGCTCATTTTCATTCTTAAAATGTTTATACCACTGATGGTAGATTTTTTTCCCCCTTTTCTTTCAGCAACTAAGCCAATGCACTGTGGGGGACTAAAATGCTGGTCTCAATGGAGAGAGCGCTGAGTGCTTACCACTGATCCACCAGGGATACTGCGTTTGATGCTAAAAGCACACATACTACTGTGTTATATTAAGCAGTTGGAACACTGTGTGAATAGCATATTATATTACTGTAGAGCAGATACTTAGTAAAGCTGTATGGGATACTTCAGTATGATGCCTTAATCATGAGCAATATCATTCACTGATTTTCCACCTTTGTGTTGTTTAATAATGTTTTATTTTACTTCCAAATTCATAGTCCTTTGTTGTTTGCTCTTGTCGTCATTGGACTGGTTTTTGCTGCATTTGGGGAAAATGACATACTTCACACTAATATTTTTGAAAGAAAGCTTATTCTACACAACGTAAGAGACGCATAACCACTTTTGCCTTGATTCGGTCCAATTTGTGAAGTTTGACTGTCTCTGGATGAATTTGATTTCTCTTTTTCAAGTAAGGATTTCAAAAACCTGCTGCCTTATGAACTTGCATTTCTTCCATTCCAGTGATGTTACATCATTAGTGGTTTATGTGCTAATAACTCTTTGAACTGAGAAAAAACACAGAAACACTGCTAATAAGTTAACGACTCAAGCAGAGCTAATTGGAGGCTTGATTTTAAGGAAGTTTTTTTAGACTGTTTTGCAGGACTCTTAGGGGCTGTTAGGGGTATCTGATTAGCAGAGCTGCAACATTATAGATGGTGGCAATGTGTATATTATAAGAGAAAGAGAACTGTGCATTAGGATTCTGTAGATTAAAGACTTTTTTCTGATAGATAGATAGATAGATAGATTGATTGATTTACTGAGCATCCTGAAGAACCTCCCGCAGTTCTTGTCTGTCGCTCCTGTGTTTTGTTTTTTTGGATCACTGGATGTTGGATCACTAAGCAACCATGCAGTTCTTTTTCTCCTTAGCCAAGGTAACATGTTCCTGACATTGTCTCTGGTTCAGGAGTGGCTTGATCCTAAGTATGCAACAGTTGTAGCCAATTTCCTGAAAATATCCATGGTGACTCTTGATGCACTGACTCCAGCCTCACTCCAATCCTTGGGAAGCTCTGCCAAGTTCTTGAATCAGCTTTGCCTAACAATCTTCTTAAGGCTGCGGTCATCCCTGTTGTTTGTGAATCTTTTTCTTCCAAACTTTTCTCTTCTAATCCTGCAGACTGAATATTCTTCAATGCAGCACCTTCTGTGACTTACACTCCTTGTGAACGAACTGGTCTTCTGACTGTCAATCTTTTTCATGTGTGTACCGACCAAAAACGAATGATACATGGTATTTGTAGTGTATGAATAGCAATTTACTCAAACCTGAAATTAAATATTTGAAAATGCTGTGATACTGGTTTGTGATTTTTCATTTTTCAGCTATGAGCTGTAATTGTCAAAATTAAATAGAAAAAAAAAAAGTGTAATGAATCACAAATGTATGAGTGTATGAGAGACCTGCTATTTTGATAAAATTAAGGAAAAGGCACTGTTCATATAAAAAAAAAAGGCACATTCATATAAATAATTCCTTTTTCAGACAGATCAATACTTCCTGATGCAGTAAAATTGTGTAAGGGTAGATGTAATAAAGGTTTTATAGTTATATATAAGTTTTATCAATCTACCCTTACAAAATTGTACTGCATCAGGAAGTATTGGTCTGTCTGGAAAAAGAATACACACATTCTCCTTTGCCCGCTTAGTATTAATCCTTTAACAGAATTAACTTCTGAGATCCAGCAGAGAGCGCTAAAGGACTCTGTGTGTGTGTGTGTGTGTGTGTGTGTGTGTGTGTGTGTGTGTGTGTGCGTGCTAACCCTGATCACTATCCCCTTTTTTTTTATATATTTAGTGGTGAAAAGACAGACCGGTTAAGCAGCATAGACAATGGATGGATGGATTTAACATTAGTATTAGATGGACCACCATGTAAGTTCCTATCCATCAGCCGTGGCTGTTAGAACTACAGTAAGTATAAAAACAATAATTGATTAGAACAAGCACATTCATATAAACCTGTGATTTGAAATGTGATTTAGAGTCATGCTGCTCTAGAGAACTGATCAATACCACCTGACAGTTCACTTAGACTGAAGTGTCGCAAATTTAAACCCTAGTATTACAAAATAACTGGATGTTTCTAATAAAATAATATCACCTTATAAAAGTGGATCTGGTTGTTTGTTTCTTTGTTTGTTTTAAATATTTCCCCCTATCTAAACAGAAAGTAATGTCATCTATCTGCCTGTGGATAACCATTTGACATATATTTTTTCTACTCTGTAATATTGAGCATATAAAGTATATCATTATAGACCAGCGCCTGAAGGGAGTGACATTTAAACCATATACTTATGCACTGGAAGCTTACTCACACTTCTGCTCAGACTTGTATTTTTTTCTTTCCAGGTCTGAATCTGTGTTGCTTTTAACCACATTCTTCACTTTCGTAAAGAAAAAAAAAAACTGTTCGATTTCAGCATTCCATAGAATCCTCTCTCTCTCTCTCTCTCTCTCTCTATTTATCACTTTCTCCCCTTTCTCTCACCTGATAGTTGGAATATATCAAGCAAATAGGCTTAAGCTTGCTTTCTGTCATTACTGTCTATTTTCCTCAACACATTTTACATGTAATCCGATTGGAAGTGAACAGAAGGCGGGCAGAATGTGATCGCTTTTAAAATGCCCTGCCGGATTTTAAAAGCTGTGGAGTTTCCATAAGTTCAAAAAAGTTGAACTATTCAGAAAAGCAGCGAGTAATGTGAAGTGATTTTTAACTTCTGACCAATAGGTCACAGCTCAGGGTTAAAAAATATAAATGAATAAAACAAATAAATAAATAAGACAAGTTGGACAGTCCTTAGTGATCCAATATGAGCTGCTTAATGATCTGAGACAGTTCGTGTGGAAATGTTACAATGTAACTAGAGCAAAGAAATATGTCAGTTTTGTAATTTTTACTGTATGTAATTGACCACTTTAAGTATGACTGCATACAGGGATAGCGTTATCTCAGTGTCTTAAGGCTCTGGGTTACTTATCTAAAGGTCAGTGTTTCAAGCTCCAGCTTCACCAAATTGCTGCTTTTGGGCTCTTAACCCTGTTGACTCCAGAGGCACTGTATCAGGGCTGACCCTGTGACCTTACAAGATGGGATATGTGAAGAAATCTTCCTGTAAAGAATTTAACTGTGTAGTAATGTATATGTGATAATACATGCTTAACCTCTACACTCTACACAGCCTGAATGCTGTCCAATCCTACAGGCAGACTTATACATTGTCCTAGGATAAGCACATGTAAACAGCCTGCTCTTCGCCATATAGATGAAAAGACTGTTTGCAAAGGTTTAACAGTTTAACTCTTTTCTTGAAAAATTTTGGTTTAACGCTGCTTCCTCAATAGTCAGTCTCTTTTTCGAAAGATTGTTTTTCATATCAGCATAGAAGATGTGCCAGACACCGTGTTTGAAAAAGAGACTGACTATTGAGGAAGCAGCGTTAAACCAGAATTTTTCAAGAAAAGAGTTAAACTGTTAAACCTTTGCAAACAGTGTTTTCATCTATCCATAACTGGAGAGTTCCTGTTGATACATACACTAATTATTTCTTGGCAACACAACAAAGTCTTTGTCACCTGCCTCTTCCCATAAAACCCGCATCATGTCTGTTTGTCTAGCAAAAAAAAAAAAAAGGAAAGAAACATGGCAAAGCATCCCCATCCATTTGTAGACTTCATTTTAAAGTGGGACAGAAGGGGAAAAACAGGTCAGGTCAGACAACATCAGAGTTGCTATTCGCAACCTCTGTAAATAAGATGACATCTTTTGACCAGATGTAATTTCATTTTGCCATTTGGACCTTTTTTTTTTCCTGAACCTAGCTGACAGGTCTTGCACATTCAATTGAGTCTTAACGTTCAATTATTTGGTGCCTGGATGTCTCTTGCCTGGTTTGCTTTTTTCTGATTTTCACATTTATTCATATTGGACTGCCTCATGGATGGAATATTAGCAGTAATTTCATGGTCTGTGGTATGATGGATTATGCTATCTGATATCTCCAGAAGGGGGAGAATTCTTCAGGTCAATCAATGTTTATTTTGTGAAAGGTCCAGGCAGAGAGTAAAAGGAAAATAGATTGATGGATTCTGCACAGGATTTATCTGTGAAAAGATGACAGAGAGCTCTTCTTTATTCTGTGTGACCTGTTTTCTTCTCTCTCTCTCTCTCTCTCTCTCTCTCTCTCTCTCCCACCTTCATGCGTCAAACATTTCTCACCAGATATAAGCCAGGTCCGAGCCTTTTATACAATGTATAGTTGTCGTCAGTCTCTCACTCTGGACTTGTATGCTTTCAGGCTGTGATGATATTGCACTCTTTGAACTTGGCCCGTCTGTTTGCTCCAGTGGTGGAACTGCTGACTTTACGAGGTAGGAATATTTGTAGCTAGAGACAGAGAGGCTCCTGAAGGATATGATTTTGGTCTCTCTGTCAATACCTTTGCTGCAGCATCATACAGAGAGCCAGTGGTGATGGAGATGATGCCTCCAACAAAACTGTTAGACCCATTAACCATAGCCAAATAAATTCTTCTCTCACCACCATAACCTCCTAACCCCTAACTCAGTCCAACGAAACCTCTGAATCCACTACTCTCCTAAATAGGACAAAAGTTCTCTCTAGGGCTTACAGTACTGCTTCGCTATTATCTGTAAGTTTTTAATTAGCTTTATTCAATATCGTTCTGTGTTCAGGTGCCAAGGACATGCTGGCTGAAAAAGCTCAAGAACAGCCTATCCACAGTGAAACACCAAAGCTTCTTTGAGTAAGCTTCTCTTCAATTTTAAACCTTTGTGAGGGCTTTATAAGACCCATATTGAACTTGGCAACTGGTACCAACTGTTCCATATTCACACCTGTTTCTTTCATCAGGTGTTTTAAAAGCAGGGTGTAGAATATAACAGACATGAATGGAAATTATTTTTATAAGTAGTGAGATTAGGTAGTTTGTTGTGTTGCTAAACCTGATGGACTTTCACCCTCTGCTAGAGTCCACAAGAGATTTACAATTATTTTCTTTAATCCTTGAATCCTGTGATCAAATAGAAGGTCCATGATGGAGACCTGAAACAGGTTGAACATTTTCTTTCTTTCAAAGAAAGCTAGTTTAACAGTATAATTAATTTTCATGTTATGTATAATGGTGCAATGTGGTAAAGTGGAGTTGCCACCACACAGCTACAGTATAGGGCCCCTAAATTAGCGATGGGTCTTCTTGAACGATTTATTCATTTTGAGTGTGACTCGGGAAGAACAAGTCATCTCGTGAATAATTTGTTCAGTCGTCCATGCAGAATATCATAGGTTGTGTACAAAAATTAGTATATCTGTTTCGAATCTTCGGGTTTCCCTGTGTTGTTCATTCATCGCATGACAGTCCTACACTTAACCAATGCAGTCTGAAACGGAAAGAGAATTGATTAGTTTACCTCTCGAGTTGTTTGAGTCATTATCGTAGACTAAAGACAGGTAAATAATGAATCTCTTCCCATAAAACCCATAAAACTCCATAAAAAAAGAAAATCTTTACTTTTTCTTATAAAAATTTATTTTTGGTTTGTTTGTTGTGTGAATAATGTTAGCTTATGTAATATGTATTACATTTTAATACCATTTTGCTAAAATGAACTAAATGACTCGAAAAACATTTGTTCATTTTGTTTAACGAGGCTCAAAGATCCAAGTCAGTAAAATGATCTGAATTTCCCATCACTACCCTATATGAATAAAATTACCTTTTTTGCTACATAGCTTACAAAATAAGTACAGTAAATCATAGGCATCAGGGGCTATTCCATTGGTCTCCAACCAGCATTCATCACCATTAACTCATTAGTGATAAATAGGTTTGTCAGGCTTTAGGGGCCCCTACTGCTTTTGGATGCTCTTTTTCTACTGGCAAGCTGCACCTGTTAGGCTGCCCTGCTGGCTTTAAATTAATGTAAAAACATGCTAAAATATTGAATATCATCAGGCGGTACGGTGGTGTAGTAATTAGCACTGTCGCGTTGTACCTCCATGGTCTGGGTTTGATTCCCGGCAAGGGTCGATTCCCATCTCTGCGTGCATGGAGTTTGCATGTTCTCTCTGTACTTGGTGGGTTTCCTCCGGGTTCTCCGTTTTCCTCCCACAGTCCAAAGCCATGCAAATTAGGCTAATTGTTGTTCCCAAATTGACAGTAATGTGTGAATTAGTGTGTGTATGTGTGTGTCTGCCCTGTGATGGATTAGCACTTTGTCCAGGGTGTACCCCGCCTCATGTCTTCTGAGATAGGCTACAGGATAAAACGGTATAGACGATGATAAACATCACCACACATTGTTAGACATTTTAACTGTAACAGTTTACTAAATGGTTAAGAGCAACTGCCTGTGGCTTATGTTGAGTTTTTTATATTCTGGGTTCTACAGTCTTCTTCCACTTCTACTTACCAGTACCAGTTTAAATTACTTGGTTAGAAATTGTCATAATTATAAAAAACAAAGTGTCTAAATACTTAAATACTAAATGAGATATTTCATTCTTTGTGTTTTTATTATAAAAAAATTTTTTTTAAAAAACACTCCAATCACCTGATTGTACTTTTTCATTGTACTTTGTCATGGACTTTGACCAGGCCATGTCAAAACATTGATTCTTTTATGTTTTAGCCATTCTAATATAGATTTAATGTGTGCTTAGGGTCATTGTCCTGCATGACCCCATTTCAACCAAGCTTTAGCTGTCAGACGGATGGCCTCACATTTGTCTCTAGAATACTTTATAGAGGACTGCATTGTCGACTTATTGACTACAACGTTCCCAGGTCCTGTGGTTGCAAAACGAGCCCAAATCATCATCCCTCCACCTCTGTGCTTGACAGGGAGGTGGTGTTTCTGTTCAAATGATGTTTGTTTTTCACCAAACATGGCGGAGGTCATTAAGGCCAAACCACTCCACTTTGGTCTCATCTATCTATAAGGCTTCAAGTCTTGTGGCATGTACTGATGCATTTTTGCAATCCTCAGTCATGGTTCCAGGTTCTTTTTAGACATAAGCGGTTTCTCCTTCGCAGCCCTTCCAAACAAACCAGATTTGTTCAGTCTTCTTCTATTTGTGCTGTCATGAGCAAATTTAACATTTAATATGCTCAGTGAGGCCTGTAGAGTCAAAGGTGTAACTCTTGAGGGTTTTGTTGTTGTTTGTTTGTTTGTTTGTGAATAATCTTTCTCACCGTAGAACATTGAACACAAAATAGTTTGGAAATAGTTTTATAACCTTTTTTCAGATGGATGTGCAGCAACAATTGCTTCTTTTAGACCACTGTTTATCTTTTTCACTCTACACATTGTGTTAACACATACCTATATGCTCCAGACCAACAAACTGCCAA
>JAQMYG010000036.1:24962275-24972350 GCA_030014215.1 Clariallabes teugelsi | reverse complement strand
CAATATATTCAGAATCCATTCAATATATATCGAGTTTCATTCAATATATTCAGAATCCATTCAATATATATCGAGTTCCATTCAATATATTCAGACTTTTCATTCAATATATATGGAGTTTTCATTCAATTCTCTCATGAATATTTTCCTAAACGGCTTGCCATAATATGTATATATATTTCGATGGTGGTTAGTAAATGGAATGATAAACTGAAAAGAATTTGTGTACCACCATATGCTATGTTTTTAATTAGACAGATTTTGTCTATGACAAAAAAATACAGGTCAATGATGCATCCATACCAACAGTAAAAGATAAACTTCTGTGCAGCTTTACACATGAGGGAATATGCAATATGTGTACAATGTACTCGTTCCAGCTATCAAGAGCTATCCAAAGTTTAAGAGCCTTTGCAATGTACTTAGTGGTACTCCAGTCTGTATAAACTAGACAAAAAAGATCATCATCAGTAACTGCTTAATCATGGGAAGGCAATTTAGTTGCCTTTTCTTTGCATAGTGCTTTCAACTTTGACACAAATTTAAAGATATCCAGATGTAGATGCTAAGGAGTAGGCCAGAGGTGATGCAGAATTATTGGAAATAGCTATGAAATGGTACCAAACATTTACAGGGACTTGTGTGCTTATGATGCCATGTGCCTGGGATGACACGAGGACAACATGAAAATCTCTGTACAGACAATAACTGGACAAACCCAACTGTAAGGCACTAACAGTGGCTTTAGAAGTAAGAAGGGTTTATATTTGTTTTAATTTTAGGTGACCAAGATGGACTTACAGCGCTTAAATGTTCTTAGCCAAACGCTGAATACCATTTTCACCTTTGTTTAACCATTAGGTTATAATGCATGTCTCTTTTACTCCATGAAATCATATAGACTGTCACCCTTTTTGGAGTGTATTCTGCTACCTCGTACCCAGTGTTACCAGGATAGCCTCCAGTTTTACAATCACTCTAACCAGGACTGAGGATTGGACATGAGGATGAAATACTGTACCATGCCAGTTCATCATACGTCACCTTACATTGACATGGCCATTGACATGGCCATTCACACCTAGGGGCAATTATGAGTCACCAATTCACTTAATGGCATGTTTTCAGGATGTGGGAGGAATCCTGGATTAAGCCCATTCAGACACAGCGAGAACATGTCCAGAAATTCCCTACAGACAGAGTGGGGGATACACTGTGTAATGTGCCGGGGCGTGGATCAGTGTACTGTGCTTGAATCTACTTTAAAAGGTGATCTCGAGAGAAAAGGACAAGAATGACCCTCTTGTCTGCTTTTGTATTGCTTTCAGCTATAGCCTTGAAATTCAAAGGATGATATTGGAGTATGCTGCAGGCATAATTAGACAGACGGCACTCAAGAGGTCATGTTCAAAACAATGGTCCACTTTTGTCTATTGGTATATCTTGCTTTAGCATATTTAATTCAAACCATGCCCCAGCTGAAAAAGGTAAAAAAAAAAAAAGCAGACAAGAGGGTCATTCTTGCCCTATTCTCCAAAATAGCAATAATAGCAGGTATAGTTTTAAGAACTTCCATATTCTCTTCTTTTCCTTTCTGTTTGTTGATGGATCACAAACCAACTACTGTAGGTGCATACTGGTAACTCTTGTATTGGGGACTGTTAATTAGCACAATATTTATAATGTGAAGGCTAGCCAGAAAGGGGGATGGGAGGGTTTGCAATCACAACTGGTGATGGTGCAAATCAATTGTGCCTAGCGTGAAAGCACCTTTAAACAACTGCTTAATTTCATGTCCTCCTTGCTTACCGGGGACGGGGTGCATGCCCACATCTTCCAAACTGGCATAATATTACCTAAAGACAATTTTTAAAACTGACTTTAATGTAATGAAACAATTACTTGTTTAAGTTTAATAATTAGTTATTTTGGTGGGGATATAAGTGTAAAAATTGAGCTGTGATAGCAAAGTTCAACAAACTTTAGTAGTCATTGTAATTTGGTTAGAACACAGCAAGTGATCTCAACTGTTAGAATCTGCATGGGGTCCAGCTGAAAATAATGAAATGTTCAGTACATTGGGTCCAGCTGGATGTACATGAACATTGTAATTATTTCATTAAATAACTCTTGTTATTTATAGGGTAATTTAAAAAAACGATATTGTAACTGTGCATAAAGAAAGAAAAAGGCTGTGCAAAGTTAGGGAAGCTCTCCTCATGCATCTGGTATGTTGTTTGTTTTTGCACTTGGGCTGAGCGTTCCAGAGAGATTCACTATCTCCTTTCCCATCTGCAGGAACAAAGCAGAGGCCTTGCCTTGGCAGAAGCAAAGGAACCACTGGTAGGAGATGTTGGCCAGGTATTTGCCCCGGAGGCAATTCGCCTCTACTGCGTGATCTCTCTTAGGGAACATTGGCCGTCCCAAGCCAGAATGCTGGTAATGATAAAGTGTGCTGATCTTAATTTTACATGACTTCATATTAAAAAGCCATATTCGTTTTGTATGGATGTCAAGGTTCATTTTGCCTATGGTTTAAAACAAGAATAATTTTTACTGAATTAGTAAATGACTGTGCATCTGATATAATGTGTAATGTGATAATATAACAGATTTAATTAAACCCGATTCAATATCTTTGAGTTGCTATGAAGGTCACTACATCTTGCAGTAGCAGTCTGTCATGTTCAAAGGGTTCCTTCTGTCCAAATACTATCTGTATCTTTCAATACAATACTATGTATGTGTGTGTGTGTGTGTGTGTGTGTGTGTGTCAGATAATATATGTCAGTTACAGTGTACACAAATCACATTTGCATCATGAACATTTCATATTATGGAAAATATTGCACAGAATGGCAACATCATTGTAGCTGACAGCTTGTCCTGTCAGCATTTACTTCAGTTTATTTCCTGTTAGTTCTAGAACAAAAAAATAATAATATGAGGACCTGACAAAAAATAAATAAATAAACACACCCTGGGGACATCAGATCTTTTGAAAATCAGACACCCTGGCCCAGGTGACCCAGCCAGAGGACATCAGGCCAAGTAGCTCATGTATTAAACATAGCTTATGTCCTACAGCCTTGCAAAGAATTTGACTAATGTCTAATACAACCAGCATGATGCATGCATCTCCAGTAATTAAAGCTGTAGAAATCCTTACTGTCATTGTTAATGCATGCTCAGTGCCACTGGTTCCATATGGATTTCTCATTACAATTAACACTGCACAGACATCTGTCTAACAAACTAGAGCCATACCAGATTTCCCACTGACTACGGCTGTGGCAAACCCCAATGGTACCATTAATGCATGCTCAGTGCCACTGGTTGTGTATGGAATTCTTCACACAAATGTGCCTAGCAAGCACATCCAGAAGCAGACATGCATTAGTAACCATGAAAAAGGCAACTCATTTCTGAAATACAGTAGGGTCTCCATAGCCAGCTGACCAACAAATATATCCAGGCAACCCAGCAGGAAGTAAATAGGTTGAGTCCAAAAGACATGTGACCTCAGATCACTACTAATAAATATATGTTATGCTAACTCGTAGAAAATGTATTTTTAGATCACATAAAAACACAGGGGTGAGCTACCTGAAAACCTTTTAATTTTGCATTGTGTAAAATTATGTGCCACAAAAGTGTATAATTTTTCTACATAGTGTCAGTGTCTGCCAAATCTTAATGGTTTTGAAAATGGTTGAAAGAGGTTGCTCACCAATTAGTTCTATACAGATCAATATATCCTGTAGTTAAATGTGAGGTTTTAAGCTGAATATGTGTGAATGTGAGATTTGGATCGTCATCCAGGCAGTAGGCACCTGTATTGAACTGCGCTATCTCAACAACAGTCTATGTTCTGAGTCAAATTTGAGATGTTCCTGATGTTTTAATTCTAACATTTAGTTGTTGTTGTTTGATTATTTTTAAAAATAATCACCCAAGTGCCACAGTGGTGTAGTGGTAAGCACTGTGGCCTCACACCTCCAGGGTTGGGGTTCGATTCCCACCTTGGGTCTGTCTGTGTGTGGAGTTTGCTTGTTTGCTCCCACAGACTAAAGGCATGAAGCTAAGGCTAATCGGCATTCGCAAATTATTCATATTGTGTGAGTCCATAGGGTACCATGTTCAAGGTATACCCCGCCTCGTGCCCTAAGTCTCCTAAAATAGGCTCCAGGCCCTATACAACCCTGTACACAGGATAAGCAGTTTATAAATTCAACAATACTCTTCTATCCCTCTCTCATCTTCTCATCCTTATTTAGTATTTTAGCATGGTTCACACTGTGTTGAAGTATTCCAAACTAAGTTTTCTCTTAGTTTAGCGATTTGTCAAGTAAAATTTGTCATTATGCCATAAGAAATCATGAATCAAACATAAAATGCACTGATTTTCAATTCTGTATATACACAAAGTCAAGTCTTTAAACCAGAATAAAAATGAAATGTGCTATTGCTATTCTCAAAAATAAATCAACATCCTCTCACCATTCAGATTCGAGAATCAAATAGTGAAGTGCTATAAATTATGTTATACCAGGGAGGCGTAATGCTCAACATGTTTTTAAAAAAAACGCTCTCTCTCTATTTCTAGATTGGACAGATGCCCAGAGTATTACAGACTTGATGCCAGACTTTAATCTCAAGTTTCAGTGTAGATTAGAGTAAAGCTGAGGATAAAATCCACTATTAACTCCAGAAATCAATACATTATAAGGGTGTGTGTGTGTGTGTGTGTGCGCGTGCGCGCGTGTGTTTGTGTGTGTGTGTGTGTGTGTGTGTGTGAGAGAGAGAGAGAGAGAGAGAGAGAGAGAGAGAGAGAGAGATTTCTTAAGTAGTCAGATAGGAAGCTGAGTAAACTAAAGATTCAGATGCCTCCATATGTCACTGCATCTGTTTCAGAGATCTTGTTGCATGCTGCTGACTGATTCTGTGAACACATACCATGTGGCAACAGCTTTGCCTTCTGTTTTTTTTCTGGAATGTCCCATACATCCCAAACATCACCAGATATAATGACTCCTAACAAAAGCTGACCTGTGTGAAGCCACATGAATAACAGCCATTTGGTGGTTTCGGAGCAAAATATTTCCTATTAGTGAAATGCATTAGCATTAACATGCTTTGACAGTCAATCTTTTACATGTATATTATTACCTCAAGACTGGTCCCTCCGTCTCTCAGAGATCAAGAAAGACATAAATCTATATTGTTTTCTGTCCTGGCTCCTGGGCGGTGGAATGAACTTCCCTTAGATGTCTGTACAGCCGAGTCACTGGCAATCTTCAAGCGACAACTAAAGACCTCTCTGCTTTCTAGGTATTTGGGTTAACCCCCCCCCCAAAAAAAATATCGACTGATAGTTCTTTTAGTTAGTAACATACAGTAGTAACCCAGTGTAAGGATATATCTAATGATGAAAACTTCAAAGCTTCAAAACCTTTGTAAGTCAGACTAAATACGAGCATCAGTCAAATGCCTAAATGTTAGATAGGAAACTTGTCTTGGTCTGGGCTTGTAGAAGGCTACAGATCTTTAGCATAATTATTTTGTTTGTCCCTGTCTCTATAAAATATCACAACAGAGGATTTAGGTTGGTGGCACAATGGCTTAATGGTTAGCACGGTCACCTTGCACCTCCAGAGTCCATGTTCTATTCCCACCTCAGGGTCTGTTTTCATGTTCTGCCCAAGTTTTGTGGGTTTCCTCCAGGTACTCTGGTTTTCTGCCACAGTCCAGAAACATGCAGATTAGATAATGGGCATCCCCAAATTGCCTGTAGTGTGGGAATGAGCATGTGAGTGTGTGTGTATGTGTGTGTGCCCGGCGATGGATTGGCCCCCTGTCCAGGGTGTACCCCGTCTCGTGCCCCTAGTCTCCTGGGATAGGCTCCAGGCGACTCCAAGATAAAGTGGTATAGACAATGAGTGAGTAAGTTGGAATACTGTAAGTAATTAGGTTGTTTGAAAAGGGTTCATGTAAAACCCCTTATTATATTATATTATAATCGATAGACAGAGTAGATCAAAACCTTTTTAAATACTGTAAATTATACATAGGGATATTTGATATTTAAGCATGGTACTTGTAAAGAAAATAATGAGAAGCATGATTCTGGCGTATATGCACTATTTAAAGTTTAATGTAAAGTATAATTGTTGGTTTATATTTCTTTGAAACAGCAACATTGGATGGATAAATGTGGGGGATGCAAAAAAAATCCTGTTTTAAAGAAATTTGTGTTTTTGATAAGAGCTGGGAGTCACAAGGTCTTAAATATCTACCATTTTTGTTCTTTATACAAACTACATGTAAGGAGTGGGGTTTATCATTTTTTTTAAATAAGGTTATAGAAGACTTAAGAATAAAATGGTCTCTAAGCATTGTATATGTAACCATTTGGGGTAATTTTTCTCTGTGAGATAACGATTTGATATCTGATCTGATTGGACACTTGGATGCTATCACTGCTGTAGTTAATCATGCTGACTCGGTACCTGTCTATAGGATTGGTTGTTTGTGTCACCAAGCACAAAATGCAAATGTTCTGAAAACTGTTGGAATTCCACAGAAGTGACTGCGTATTAAGGAATGAATTTAACTAGATGCTGAATGACTGATCCCATTCTGTCGAATCTGTTTCTCTGATACTGAAATCACTGACTTTTTCCTTTCTCTGTTCTGTTTTGAGTCATTCGTGGTGTCGACCTTGTGAAAAGAAGTCATCTGGTTTTAATATTCCACACTTGTCCACTTGAAACCTCTGGAGCTAATGCATTATGCTTTAGCCTACTTGCCAAAACACAAAGAGCTTAACTCAAGATCCAG
Organism: Clariallabes teugelsi; assembly: GCA_030014215.1. Classification (NCBI taxonomy): domain Eukaryota; kingdom Metazoa; phylum Chordata; class Actinopteri; order Siluriformes; family Clariidae; genus Clariallabes; species Clariallabes teugelsi. The sequence goes on along the minus strand of JAQMYG010000036.1, from coordinate 24,965,510 downwards.
TGCAGAGCTCTCGCAGTGGGTTTTGGAAGGAGGAAAATAGTTCCAGGTTGTGTTGCTGTGTACATTACTTTCCCAGTGCTCTCTCATATGACTTGAGTCATGTGTCATCTTCAGCAGCGTTTTGATGTATCACAAACACATGCCATGAAAGGCATAGGTATTTTTTGTCTTCCTTTTTTTCCCTCCCTCTCTTCTTCGGCAAGCCCAGGCGTCGCTTAACCAACCTTTGATTTGAATCGATGCTTAATTATCCACGAAGCACATATTTAACTTCTTTCTTGATTTGAATTTGGGTGGTAAGAAAACTAAGCATACCTTTTTTTTCCATAAGGTTTAGCATAAAGCAAACAGAAGTTACTTGTGCGTGCGGCCACGGAAATAGGTCAGATTGTGTTTTCTGATTCACTGCGTGTAATTGTGAGATTAGTGTTCTATCAGCAGATGGCCTCTGGAGTTAGGGTTGCTCAGCTACCTGCATTTACCTATCCACTTGCTTATCAAAACAAGAGACATGGGAGCTGCATTCCTGCTAGTGCAATGAAAAAAGACGCGGATCTGCCCTGTTTCATGTTAAAGATTTCATGTAAATGTGTGTAGAATTTATATAACTATCATGTACCAGATATTCTGCTACTATGCCTAATATACAGATTAAATATACAGGTTAAGGGAAAAACTAATATAAAGTAACTTGAGCAAGTGTTGAGCAACCAGAACAGATGCATAACACCTTGGCAGAGATTCTCTGGAACTCTACTTAAAGGGTAAACACAATTCTTCCAAAGGATATTACCTTAGTTGGTGTTTTGGTGAAGGCGGTTGAGAGTGCCCTGTGGATGGAGGCATCGTCACACTGTGATAAACCAGGATAGAAACAGCTGATTGGAGGATACAGGTGATCAGATAGGAAAGTGCCCATTTGCGGTGACTCTCTATTTAAGACATGATCATTAAACATTTAGCCCACAGACTGGGGTTGGCCAGTTCTTAAATCTTAGTTTTTAATCTGGCCCATTAAATACATTTAGGATCTGTGTTCTAAATCAAAATAATCTCATTGACCATAACTGAATTAAAAGAGCAAACAGCAGCAATATACCTAAACTCAATGTAATTATAGTATTTCATTCTGCATTTGTGAACTAAAATGTATTGATGTTTAATCCGAATTAGGTTAAATTCCCTTTCAGTTTGTGAGACTACACAATGTGGAAAGGTTCAAAGGAACCAGCTCTTATGCAAGACTTTATGGTAAAACCATTGTTTGATCGATTATTTCTTCTGGTAATGAATTGCAACCAGTTAATCTGCTTGTATAAGTTTTATATCCAGTTATAAGCTCAGCTGTGTATTGAGATTTGGGGAAAAAGTGAACAATTGGATATATTGATATATCTCGAACTGGTCCACTTGTCATTGGACTGTGGCCCATGATCTAAACTGAGTTTTACATTTTGCACTTAAAGGGACAAATGAGCCTAAACCATGCAATAAATAAAAAAAAATAAATAAAAAAAATGCTTCCTACAAAAAAAACTACATTCTACATACATTCTGTATATTTTGCAATTTATTACTTATGAAATTGTTATGAATCATCAACTGTACCACTTTATCCTGTATACAGGGTCGCGGGAGGCCCGGGAGACTTGGGAGGTACACCCTGGATAGGGTGCCAACCCATCGCAGGGCACACTTATACAAACACTCACACACTCATTCACACAATACGGGCAATTTGGGAACGGTTAGAGCAGTTAGCCTAATCTGCATGTCTGTAGGAGGAAACGAGAGTACGTGTAGGAAACCCACCAAGCACAAGGAGAACATGCAAATTCCATGGTGGGGAATCAAACTTGGCCAGGAATCGAAGGTGACAGTGCTTACCACTAAGCCACCGCCTATGAACAGTCAGTCTTTTTTTTTTGTTTATTTTTTTATTTTTTTATTTTTTTAAAGGTATAATTCATATTTTTCTTAAATACATTAGGTCAGTTAGATGTCATGAAACTGCAGCTTGTAACTAAACATATATCATCAAAACACCAACCGTAGCAGTGACATCGAAGCACAGTACAACAAATTCGTCTATAGTGATCAGCAATGAGTGTAATGTAAATGTAAATGTTCATTAAGTCACTGCGGAATGATTTTATGTCACCTATGCCTCAGTGCTTGTTTTGTTAACGCCGTCTGTCATCAACATCTCGCAGAAGACAAGTGTAGCCTTGCCTCCTCTACACTGTGATTCCTCCCCAGCCCCAGTTCAGAGGAAAAAGATCACAAGGTCACTGAGAGATTAGTACTGACGTGTTCCACTCCATACCAATGCACACATCTCTAGTGGTTTATACTCAACAATTCTAATGCATAAATACATACAAATCAGTCAGTGTGGGAACTATTTGGAGATGAAAATCTGTCAGTTATGCGTAATCTATCTGCAGCCTACACTTTAGCTTTCTTTTCTCCCCGGCTAATTACTTTAAATCGTTTATTATGAGTTATAGTTTAAGTTTGTGAAAAAGGCTTACAAAATAGGCATACTGTATGATTACTAGTGACTGTTCATTGCATTTCTCATTCATGGGTGGGTAACCTATTGTTGAATGTAAACAGATCCTAAAAGAGCAATTATTCATCTCCACAAAGTGCCAAGTTGCCCTCATGTTCTCGACATATCGTAACTAAAGGAGACTGGTGATGATTGCTTCATGGCCAGGCTCCAAAATGTTCTGCCCTCATGTGAAACGCCTGTAATGTAGATCTGTCTGTATCACTTCAACAATTTCTATAGAACAAAGAAGCAACGATCAAAGCTTGTTGTACAAATGACGCTCTTGATATACAGGTAGGAACCACAGGGCTCCAGACAAACATAAATCTTTTGGAGACTTTGACTCCTAAAAGCTAAATTTTAGGCACCAAATCAAAATTTTAGGACCTAAACTTTAACCCTTTTTATAATATAACCAGGTGAACTTATGTACTGTACAGTAACAAACTTATGTTTGTTACTGTAGCTGTGCTTTGCTAGCATTATCTGAGAATGTTGACTGAAAACTGACTGATTTGAACAGGAAGGGTTTCTCATTTTGACGATTTAGTTTTCTTGTTATTTGTTGATGTTCTTTGACTAACATAAGCTAACTTTGGCTACACTGTAAAAAATAAAAGTTGACTTAACTTAAAAAGTTAAGGCAACCGGTTGCAAAGCAATTTTGAGTTCACTCAA
>JAQMYG010000036.1:24937225-24962175 GCA_030014215.1 Clariallabes teugelsi | reverse complement strand
CAACTTCAACCACTGAAGTTGAGTGAACTCAAAATTGCTTTGCAGCCGGTTGCCTTAACTTTTTAAGTTAAGTCAACATTTTATTTTTTAGCTAGCCAGCAAACCTGACGTAGCATGGCACTGGGTGAGGTTCAAAAGCTACCCAGAATAAAAATGTAAAATAACTACATTTATAATGTTATTAATAATAAAATTAACACTGATCAGAAATACAGTAAAACTACATATATTAATTTGTTCTGTTGTTTTGCAATTCACTTCACCAAGTGTTTGTTGGCATGTGCATCTCAGTCCATTAACTGTGGACAGAGCACAAGCGCATAAGAGCACACATGATACTAGAACAGGGCTGCTTTCAATAATCAGAGTGCTTGCGAAATATTTGCAAGCATATGACAGCTGAATGGTCTGATGTCTTTTGTTTGCGAACACTGTAGTTACTTAACACGACCCTGTTGTACAGTACTGATCACAGCACTCTCATGTCGGGCAGGCAGGCACAGCAGAGGAGAGAGTCTATAACAGGATTGCAGATGGCTGCTTTTTTTGTGGGGGTGGTCACCACAGGTGTGGTAGCAAGATAAAAACATTAGGTGCATTAAAGATCTTTTCACTCACTACCTGCTTTTTCCCTCGCTTTAAGGGTTGTGAAAATCAATGATATGTGTCTATACACTGACAAAAAAAAAAAGTCACTGTTTCAGAAGATTTCAAATTGCCGTATCAAGCAAAGTAAAGAATAAATTACTGGAATTGGGTTAAGAACCATCCACCTCATTATAAAAAACCTGGTAAAACTTTACAAGAGAAATTGAGTAAGAAAATCACAAAAACACTTGATGTGAAGTTGCATCATAAAATCTCAACAGTAGAAATCACTCGCTCGCTCACTCGATCACATTTATTTTTTCCACAGGTAGTATGCAGATAATACTACCATGGATATGTACAGCACAAGCACGTGCATATCCATGTAACAAACTGCTCAGCGACATTATGCAGTATTTAGTGGGTCATTGACATATGTTTAAAGCTTTAGCATTTCATTTAGAGTACTTATTAGTGTTCTCAGTTATTTATCGACCATTTTTAGGAAGAGGGATAAGCTATGACTCTTACCATTTGTAAAGCACACCACAATAACCATACAAAAATTGGATCATGATGCCACATTTTTGACTGCCTTCACAGTCAATAACCCAGTAATAAATGCACTCACTGACCATAAATCCGGTGAAATTGTAGAGAAGTTGATCTAAGTATACGGATAAAGGCAAGCCAAGTGTACAATTGGCAGATGGGATTGAGGATTCAGGATTTGGTAAAATTCTTGGGAAGTTAGGTGCAGTCTGGAGATTGTGCAAACGCTGGATTATATCTTATTACTGATGAAACCTTGCACATATCATTGCAGTGGATTAAGTAGAGTATCTGTGTCTCATTTTGCAGCTGTCTTGTATGACAGTTGAAGATACAAATGCATTTAGCTAATACCTGTATTATACTGTAAGATGTTGAGATAATGAATGTGATGAGGGGGAAAACGTATATGCTGAAATTTTGTGGGAAAAATTGCATAGTTTTAATGAAACCACATCTAGATAAAGCCTCAGTGCAATTATAATGCTCATTCTTGTAATTATTGCAAACTGTTGTCTACTTCAGATCTGTGTCTTGGCATGAATTTACATAAGCTCATAATTGTGAGATGATTTACAAAAGTACATTTAATGTATGAGTGTGACTTACAGTACAGTGCTACTGTATGAAAAAGTATTTTAAACCCCTTCATGATTTTCTTTTACTTTATTGCATATTTGTCACAATCAAATGATTCAGATTATAAAACTAATTTTAATATTATACAAAGATAATGTAAGTAAATACAAAATGCAGTTTTTAAATTTGATTTATTATGGAATATATATTAAAACTGTGTAATATTAAAATATGTTTGATGTGTGACAAATATGCAAAAAATACATAATTTTGAATTGAGCAGAATTTCTTTCTAGATGATCCTAGATAGTAGTCTAATGCTGGTACTGAATTAAACAGACATTATGTGTAAAAAATTATACACAACTATGCCACATATTTCAATATTAATAAACAATACAACATAAAAAGTAAGGCTTTTATGTGACTGAGAGAGAGACCGACAGGCAGAGAGAGAGAGAGAATATATACTACTAACACTAAATCTCACAGTCATACAGCCAGATGAAAGGCCTTCTCTTGTAAGGCTACACAAAGGTGCACACCTCTTCATAGTTGTTTAGCATTCAACTTTGAAATGAATAAAGAAAGCAGGAACGTTTGCATGTGTCGTGGCCTGTAAAAATAATCTGAACGAATCTCTTGCATACCACAAATGCTTCCTTTATGTTCTGTCCAGGGCACTAATGCAGTATCTGTGTCCACTTCTGAAGCATTGATTTCATTACATAGAGCTTCTGTCTGAGCACCTATTGAATTACAGCACAGCTCCAATGTGGTGTGTCTTTTTCTGAAGACCAGATCTGGTTCAATGCAAGAGAGAAAAGGTAGAGAATTTACACTCATTTTGGAGTGTTTGCATGCATGCTTTTGTCTTTGCTTTTCTTGCCTCTGAGAAACTGATGAGCCAGGAGTCCTATATTTTAAGAGCACACATGTGGCTTGAATTGTTAAAGCATAGCATCACCAGTGATTTGATTTCCCAGAATGTTGATGAGAACAGAGCATTTTCCATCTGTAGCAGGCTTTATTTTTTTTTAAGTAAAGGTAGAAAAGCGGCCATGGACCAGGCCATTCTTGTCCTCTTGCTTTAGTTTGACACTGGTCCTTTTTCTTTTATGACTGCATTGTTTTCCATACAGATGGACAATGCTCTTATTCTGATAAGTCACAATTGAAGAGTAGGGTTCCTGCATAAATGTTACATGTGTACAAGCAGCGCACACACTTTTTTTGATCAGCATATTCGAAGAGATGGTCATTTACCTTCCAGGACTTATCTCTATTTAATTATGCACATTCCTTAAGAGGAAGAAATCATGTAAATATTTGGCTTTCAACCAATCACATAATTGCTTAATATTCATAATATAAATCTTATCTTAATTGTGATTACCAAGCAATTATGTGAGTTGTTAAAGGTTAAATATTTATATAATTGGATAATATTCACAATTAAAATCTTATTTTTCATGTTAAAAATTATTCCTTTACCATAACATGCATAAGCTCGATTTCAAGTGATAGCTTGTATGTTATTCCCCTATAGCCACCTTCACAAACGACATTGCTAGATCTATCTATCTATCTATCTATCTATCTATCTAAACTGATAAATATTACAACAATGTAGTACACATACACATAATATAAACAATGCCTATGATTGCCAGTGTTTCTGCACCCTGGTCCTCAAGGACCCGTTTTCCTGCATATTTAAATGTTTTCACTCCTCTTTCACACCCTCTTCAATTGAAAAAAAGGCTGTTAATTAGCTGATTAGTTATATCAATTGTGCTGAGAGCTGAGAAAACACTCAAATACTGTATGCAGGGCAGGGGGTACTTGCCATTACTAGGGTTGCATAATACTGCTGAATGTTTTCATTAAGTTAATTAAATAGTAGATATAAAGTGATTGATAATATATCTATATATAATATATTGAGTGTTTTTTTTTGTGTTTTTTTTTTTGTTTACTTTTTTTTTGCACAGAAGATATTAGTTGATGTTCTTCTTCTTTCAGGTTGGCACAGCCTACAATGCTCTCTGTACATTAAAGCAAACCCAATGCACACAGACTGGAGGTGGGAATCAAACCCTTAACTCTGGAGGTGCAAGGCAACAGTGCTAACCAGTATGCCACTGTGCCATTTGACCAATAATAAAGTAATAAAGTAATAATAAAGTATCTATCGATCTATCTATCTATCTATCTTTAAATGCTTTATAACTTAATTTGCCTGATTCTACACATCACTACATAGTACACAAGACTCTACAAAGCAGTTTTTGTTCCAAAAGTGTCTTGTTATGTACCATAGTTTGTTTTAGGCGCAGTCACACATTAGTGTCATAATATTTGTGCATTAGTTCACTACATTTCGGACAAAACCAGTGAGAGTGCGAGTCGATGCGCTTCTCTTAGACTAGTTACGGTAGGCCATTTTTCCACACTGCCCCCTCCTCACAAAGTTTCATGCAATTAATTAGTTCAGGGAAAAGCAGCTCACAGTCAAGCGGTACGAGTGCTCTCAATGCCCGTGTCCGCAGCTCAGCGCTGATTTCGTGGCGCTTTTCCTGAACTTTTTTTTTTTTTTTTTTGTCTTTAAGACATTTGAAACCAAACCATGGGTTTCGAGTTGGAGCGGTTCAGCGGCGCCGTGGACCCGGACCTGAAGTGCAACCTCTGCCACAAAGTTCTCGAGGAGCCTCTGACAACGCCGTGCGGCCACGTCTTCTGCGCGTCGTGCGTGTTGCCGTGGGTGGCGCAGCAGCGCAGCTGTCCGGCACAGTGCCGGCGACGCGTGTCGGCCCAGGAGCTGCACCACGTGCCGCCGCTCAAGAGTCTCGTGCTCAAGCTGGACATCCGCTGCGAGCATCACGCGCGGGGCTGCCGTCAAATCGTCAAGCTCCAGCAGCTCGCCGAGCACGCGGAGACGTGTGATTTCGCCCCGGCGGGCTGCCGCAACGAGGGCTGCAGCCAGGTGCTCAACCTCAAGGACGTGCACTTGCATATGCGCGACGCATGCGAGTACCGTCCGTCCGGCGTCTGCGAGCAGGGCTGCGGGCTCGCGCTCACGCACCGAGAGCGCTATCTGGACGGCCACTGCTGCGTGCGCGCGCTCAAGGCGCACAGCGGCGCGCTGCAGGCCAAAGTCACCACCCTGGAGAAGGAGTGTAAAAAGCAGGCGATACGCGCGAGCAAGCGGGAGAAGTCACTGCTCGCGCAACTTTCCGCCGTGCACAACGAGCTGCAGATCACCGCCATGCGCTACCAGAAAAAGTTCACCGAGTACAGCGCGCGCATCGACTCGCTCACCAAAAGCTTTGCGCCGCCAGTGAAGGTTGTTATATATACTGTACATTACTGACCGTTTTATCATTCGCAGGTTCATTTTTTTTAACTGCTTTCACTTGTGTCAAGACTGAAATTGGCATGGTTTATAATGGGCGCAGTCAGTACACATAACATGCAGCTGACAGTAATAAGTTACTTGGATAGATTGTGAACCATTTCACTTTTTTTGTGATTAATGAGAGAACCAGTGTAGCACTTTGGTAATAATCTTCATATGTTATATGTCATCTAAAGTTTTAATTTTTAACAATAGGAAAGCCAAAATACTGGACAGACTGGTATTCCAGAAAGCTGATCAGATCTTTTTTTAATTAAAGTCTTTTTTAAATTGTTATTATTATTTTTTAAATTAAACAAGACACATATATTCATATTCATGATACGCTTTTCCCCCACCAATTCCCCTCCCCAGTCAGGACTAAAAGAAACAGGAAAAGATACAGTATATAATAAACAAATAAACATTAAACAAAAGAACAAGAAATCTTTCATTACAGATCCAGTTTATCTACATTCATATTTTGTAGTGGCTTAAGAATGGTTGCCAGACATTATAAAATTCCTATGTGGATCCCTTTATGGAATAGCAAATCTTTTCTAGATGATTTCTTTAATCCACGGCTCTTTCCACTTAAACAGGATCGTTTTCCTACCGGGAAGGGAGATTAGATCTATAACCTGATTTGTTGATGTCTCCAACTCTTTAACCTGTGAAGCTTTAACCCTGCTCGGTGGTAGTTTAACAGGAATACGTATGCAAATTGTGTACTTGCTGAACACTAAGTGTTGGATTTTTAAAACTTTGGATTAGTTCTCTGTGTGTGTGTTTGTTTGTGTGTGTTTAATCACAGCTTGAGCTGTGTGGATGCAGAACACCTAGCGGTGGAAAACAAAGGCGCAGTGTAGTGTGTGTATTGCTCTAAGGAATGCATTGTCATATGCAGGGCATTCCTAAATCATTGGGCTGAACTGATTATAGGTACATTATATTACTTGTAAGGGTTAAATACAAAGACGTTTGTGATCAAATCGCTACCATTGCCGATGAATCGGTATATTAATGAATACTCTATGGGTTAAAACTCTTGTAGCCTTCTCTAAACAAGTACAGATTTTCTATCCATAAGCTGGGATTAAAGTCGGAGAAGGAAACAAGAAACACAGGTGTTGCTTGATCAAAGTGTTTCCACCATATGATTTTGTCTGCAGGGACATTTTCAGTGCTTTCTAACCATGATTGAGTAGGATTGGGCAGGGCTGGAGGCCCCACCTTTTCCAGTATACCTTATACTGATGTCAGTAACCTACGGTTTTCATACTGCGAATGTCCGTGTGAGATGTGATGTGTATTAAACGTTAAAGTTGTGTGTGTGGGGACGATTCAGTTATGAATCACGATTCTTTTGTGCTGATTCATGTCGCATTGACTCCAAAATCGATTTTTAAATGATTTAGTACATTTATAATAGAGATGCACCAGTTGATTTGCCAGTACTAAGTTTCTGTGCATTGTCCTCCCTGTTTCTATATGGGTTTCCTCTGGGTTTTTTGGTTTCCTCATACATCCCAAAAGCATACAGTACCAGTAGGCAGATGAATTGCACCTAATTGTGAAGAAGGGTATTTGTGCATGGATCTCTGAATTGGTTTGGCATTCCAGGTTGTATTCTCTCCTCACCGGCTTCTGGGGATGGATGGGCACTGGCTGGGAATCGAATCCGGGCCTTACGCATGGCAGGCGAAATACCTACCACTGAGCCACTAGTGGCCTCATTAACATAGACACTGAAACAGCATTTTCAGAAGTGGAGTGAAAAAATAGGAAAATTTAGATGCTATAAGGTAAAATTAATAAATGCATATCAGCTGGAGCATTAACAGACACTTAGGGAGAGCATTATGATTTAACATTACTCATGTTTTTCCCCCATTAAAAACAGTTACTGTTTTGTTTCCAAAACTGTAATCCAGAATGGAGTAACAGAGGGTGTAGCCCAAAATAAATGTGCCAAGTTAAAATGTCACAAAGTGTGAAATATTTTCAATATCAGTATTTCAACCTAATGACACCATTAATGTTACATTACATTACAGTTCACACATGTCTCTGAACAAGAAATGTAGTGAACAAGTGCATCTTAATTTCGCGGCGCATCAAGATTATTTAACGGCATATCGCACATGACCAAAATAAATTAGTCATATGCGGAGAACTGCTTAGAACTCAACTCGCGGTAACGGTAAAGGCTTTCCTCTACATAGAGGTTTCTTATTTATGACTTTACAAGGAAAAATACGTCAGGAACAGGGAACTCTTCTCAGTATTTACTGTAGTTTAGTTTTTAAGCTTTGGGATTTTCTTTTGAGTTCACCCAAGTCCATTTTAAAGGTTTGAATAATTTCTAAGGCGTTTCTTCTCTGTTGCAAAAGGCTATTAAAGTTGCAAAAGTCTATTAAAACATTATAAAGTTGCAAAAGATTTTGAAGGAGGTTTTGTAATGGTACAGGGAATGATGAGAGTAAGATGGATGTTGACTGTTATTCCTGCAGTCAAACATGAAGCAACTTTCTGCTTATAAATTTAGTCCATGCACATTCAAGTGCTTTTTTTTTTAATTGCCTCGTGTTTCCGGGATACTAAGTGTACAGTTTACAGGGCAGAAGTACACGGCTGGGTCGATGGTAATATAAGCATCATCCCTAACGAGGAAGCCACAACAAACCAGATATTATGCTCAGCTTTTAAGATTAGCTACCGTGCTGCTTAGAAAGGAAGTTGGATGATGTGGACAAAAAATGTTATCAGGATAAATGAGTTTATATTGATTACTACCATTAATTATTGAAAAATATATAAGAAGCTCATAACCACCAGAACACAGATTTCTTCTTCTTAGTATCCTTATAAATATCACAGAGTGTGTAAGTCAAATGTGTAATACAGCTGGACAGCAGTGTAAAAGATTACACTGGCTAGCAATTCCCACTGCTCTACTATGAATGCTTTGGGAGATAATATTTGTCAAAATTCCTTCCCATTTGTCCCAATTGTCTGCTGTCTCCGTCATATTTTATCGTTGGCAATTCACAAGTGCATAAAGTGGGCCAAAACCTGAGACACTTGGGAGTTGTGGGCTTAGATTTTAAGTTGGACTAAGATTTTGCATGAGTTAATCACCATGAAAATTGTTCTGACCATTACTTCATATGCAATAACCCCTCAGTATATCCAGACCAGATTACAGTCATGTAAATTCTAATTCTGCTGTCATGTGACCAGTAACTAGATTTGTCATGTATTCACTCAAGTCAGATTAAGTTAAAGTGTAAGCATAAATCCCCTTTAAATCCACTTTTAGAACAGCCTGTTATTTTTAAATGAAGTCTTGACAGAGGTCTCAATAATTGATACTTATTTTTTCTTTACACGGTGTATGGATAATTATCCCTTATTGTTCTTTTTTTGTGTGTAAATCTAGGCCAAAATCACATGCTGAGTGATTGTAGTTTTTTTTTTTTTAAGTGAATACATTTTGGTGTTCAGACTCCTGCCTGCTGTGACTGTTTTTTATTATTAATTTTGACAAAGTAATGTCACTAGAGTGTGTGTGTGTGTGTGTGTGTTTTGGTGGGGGGGTTCTACCCCATGTCTAGCCCTGAGTCAGCCTGTCAGCTACAGTTCTTAACCTGTTGAGAGGGGGACGGGAATGTTTATGATTCTGCAGTCTTTACAAGCACACAAGTTAGCTTCTCTGCTAACCTTCAGCATATGGCCTTTCTGTAGAGGAGTGTTTCAAATACGAAGAGACAAGATGAAAGTTAGTTTTTCATGAGACAGTTAAGTTCTTATGATTTGACACGGTAAAAGAGCCCGTGTGTTTGGGGTGTGTTTAGGATTGTTGTTGAGAATTGCCATATCTTGGGACTATGTGAAAGGATTAGAGCTACACTGTGAAAGATTTAGAAAAACCTGTGTGAAATTTGACATTCTCACTAGGCTGTGTAGACCAGGCCAGGATTTTATAATGTTAATTCCTTTTCTTATTGTGCTTTCAAAACAATAGAGTGGAGGTCAAACATCATACTAAATCGAATGCGCTTGGATTCAAGCTACTCTTGTCTACTGTATATAACTCGGACACACAGTTTGGCCCGGATGCTCTTTGTGATCTCCACAGTTTCCGACCTGGAACAAGAACAAATGGCGTAACAGTGAAGGAAGCCACAAACAGTACGGTGGTGTCATCTGCCTTCAGACATCATCATAACCTCATACATAGGATAGCCTGTATCTCATTTGGACAAAAAAGTTCCTAAGTGCTGTAAATGTTTTCACCGCGTGGCATTCTACCAGTTTTCCGCTAGTTAACTTGTTCGTTAATTGTTTTGGTCTGCAATGTAATTGGTAGACCAAGAATACAATACTACCAAACTAAAAGAGGTCAGGTTGCCACCTACTGTAGCGGAGTCAGACATACTTTGGTCAGTCAATTGATTCCTCTATGTGTGCTTGTATAATATGACATGGACAGTAGTCCAATTATATGACCTGTCGTTATAGCTCGGCTTAACTGTGCATGTAAGCATACTGACTGAATGTTCTATTAGTCAAGAGAATACCAATCTTGACAGCAGGCATAGCTGGACAACACTGTGTGATGATTGGCTGTCATCTCTGTGATTAAAGCTACAGTACCAGGGTTATTTAAGATTGGCTCTTGATTGCCATATGCTGTTGGTATATGTCTATTCATGGCTTTTTTTTGAAGATAGTGGATGCCAGTGATTTGTATGTGTTCTATATTATATCAATGTGTATGAACTCACCACAAACCATTTATCATGGTGGGCACATTACTATGTTCTTGTCATTAATAAAAAATGACATGCACCCGTATTCATTTTAGCACATTCATGGTTTCCTGTGGAATCCTGGGATTTAGGCATCTGTTTTGGCTTGTTGCATTCCAAACTAAGACCCCTGCACTGCCTGCAGACAGCTATAAATGGCTGACAGTGTACATACCATTAAAATATGTGTTCTATTTAGACTCTGTATCCTGTGGTGTATAGCACGGACAGCTGACTGCCCACTACCGCCACCTTAACAGACAGTCGGATTAGACACGTCTGGTTTTGAAATCCCTCTCGTCACCCCTCTTTGGGAAGTGGCTATATGTTTATTAACACGGTTAACATGTCAGGAAAGACCAAAGCTTTTAACCCTGAAAATGAATGGTCACTTGAGAGCTTTTTTGTCTCAGTCTCGAGCTCTAAATAATTGTCAGTTTACATTCCATTGTTTGAGGTTATGGGTATGAGAGTTTACCAGTATGAACTCATAACATTTTAATCAACATGCAGTAGATAAATGTACTCTTTTCTGATTTGTATCATTTGCTTTTTTCAGGGTGGAGAGAGCAAAAGTGTTACTGTTGTGCTTCACAGAGAGTCTGGAACGTTGGGCTTTAACATTGTTGGAGGGAGACCTTGTGTGGTAAGTCTTAAAACAAGGTAACACAGTGCTAATACTTAGTCAGATTTACATATCGATATATCTTAAAGAATGTCACGCAGTATCTACAACTACTTAATTAAGCCAGTTAGCCAAATTAAGCTGACCAATCTTATTTCTGAAATGCTGATGTCAGTCTAAATAATTTAGCATTGGCAGTGTTCACAGATAAGTCCGGGTACATGAAAGCTTGCAACTTACTCTATTCAGAAGTCTGCAGTGGCATTGTGGTTCTTTATAAACCAGTAGTCGTGGTATCCGTATCAGCAAGAATAGGTGCTGAAGCTTTTATGAGTTTGTGTGAGGCATGTCCAGAATAGAAGTTTGACGTACTTTGCTGTTCTTAACTGAACCATTAAAAAAAAGGAAAAAAAAATATTGTATTTTTAACAGGAAACTGAAAATCTGATTCAATATATATTTATACTTGAACAACAAATATTTGAACAACATTGTGTGGTTTTGTCTGTAATGGTAGGAAAAGGCCTTAAGTTATTTTTAAGCCAAGTCTTATCTTAGTCTGTATCCCGAAAGATCAGATTTGTTTTATTGCTTGTCAGATTTCACTTCATTTGTGTAGAATTAGGAGCATTGAAACTAAGAAGATATATTTCACAAAATGTTACAGTAAACCTAACCACATGGGGCGTTCAAGTAAAATCGGGAAATTTGCTGTGAATGAAGGTGTAAATCTTCAGCCGAGATCGACATTCATGGTTGTGCGGCCTTCTTTAAAATCTTGGCTGAGGTGGGAACATTTGTGAACGTTCAGAGGGTGGACACGTGATCAACGGATGCATGAAAATTAACTTGTTTCCGTCTTGTGGAAGAGACACATCTGTCTGTAGGAACTGTTCACACAATCATACATGAACACCACTTGCACATTACAGGAACTCAGCTGGGAGTTATTGCCACATCGCCTGTATAGTCCTGACCTCTGCAGTTCCGGCTTACTGAGAGAACTTTGGGATACTGGGATAAGCGTTTCACTAGTGCTTGAATACCGTTATACAATTTTGCATTAGTGGAGCAGGGGATTATATAGAGAAATTAATTTTTTTAAATAAAAAAAGTCTCATAACTATGTTCTGTTATTCTGTACAATCAAGCGTCCTGGTTTGACTTGAACGCCCCTCGTATAGTGTGGAAATCGATTCTTTTTTATTAAAAAAATAAATAAATAAATGTCATTTTTTGACAATTTGTTGTGGTATAAGAACAAAAAAAACTTCCACAGTACATGTTGTTACAGGAAAATGTGTCATCACATGACACTGATTGTTTTTGTATACACACTATAACTACCTGTACTTATACATGCTGATCCCTAAAGAAATGGCTTGTGTTTGGAATTAAACACGTCTTTCTAAAATCCATGTTTAGCCATCTCATATTTTCATATTTTGAGTATCCTCAAGTAAACAAGTATCTTGTTTTTGTTGGAGAAGAAAAAAGAGAGGAAGTAATCCTTGCAGTAATTAGCTGCAGTATTCGCAGCTTGATTTCCTGTGGTTTCTTAAGTATTCCATTAAAAAATTACTCAGCAGTGTTGTACGACTTGGCATGCAGCGGGCATGGATTTGATGTGGTTGTATAAAATGTTTAAAGCCCTGAGCCTGTGCTATCAGTTTCTGGCTTTGTGCTGGACACTGGAGTTGCTGCTTTTATCCTTTTCATCCTCACTGGCTTGTTTAGCACAGTCTTTGAGGACGGTGATGTTAGACTTGGGAAGTATTCAAGCTTGGGAAATATTGCGAGAGTCTGTTATTTCCAGGAAGGTAGCTTAGCAAACTCAACTTTACAACTGGATGTGAGCACCTGCAACCAATTGCTTGTTATTTTGGTAGCTAGAGATAAGTGACTAAATTAACTCTTTAAGATCTAAGGTGAGCATTTTAAATCCTTGTTTGAAAATAACTTCTTAAAACTTCTTACAGCAAGTTTCTTTCTGGAAACCTTGACAGAATTGTTAATGCATGTTAAATCCTTCATTTCTCAGACTCTGAAACTCTTGTTCATTTTGAAGAAATCTTGGGGCTAAAATAAAAAGAAATTTGTGTTTCGTGTACCATGTATTCAAAAAAATAATTAAACAAAAAACTTAACTGAACTAAAATTGCTGTCCATACTTTTTGCTTTCAGCCATATTTTCTTATTGTCTACTTTATCAGTGCAGTAACTACAGTAAATATAGTTGCAAAGCAATGATAATCAGGACCAAGCACATGTGTCATTGCTGCCCGGGAACACCAGAAAGACAGTAGGCACAGTGGGCAATGTGTGTTAATGTGATTTAACAGTAGCTGTGTGAGCGTGTCACAGGCTTTCCTGTCCGACTGTTTCAGTAGGCCGCATTGTCACCAGATTTGATATAACTAAGGAAGTTATTAGCAACTTTTTGTCATACAGTGCATCCGGAAGGTCCCAATGAGCACAGCGGCCTCCATCATCCGTAAGTGGAAGAAGTTCGAAACCACCAGGACTCTTCCTAGAGCTGCTGGCACTGTAAGTTTAAGGCCTCACCACGGCTGAACCGTTTGAGATCTTACCAATTTTGCATCATCAATTTCTTGATCATATTGGCCAAGTTTAGTAGGGATTATATAAATAAGAGGAATATATCAAATGCCATTACGTTTGTTTGGCAAACAACCCAAAATAACTGAGAGCTCGTGACTAAATGTGTGCCGGGTTTAACATGTATGTGTGCGAGTGTGTATGAGCTATGCAGCAAAATTTATCGTGAAGGCCCTGTGCCACACCCAGACAATCAATGAATAAAAAAATTAACTCAACAAAGTTTTTTGTAAGTGTTTGTTTTTAGCAATATTTTCTTATTTCATATTTTTTAAATCAGTATTACTATTATAGTTAATTCAGTATACACAGAATATGTCACCAGCATGTCTTTGAAGATGTCAACGGCTGTGCTCGCTAAAGCAAACAATGTGTATAGCCATGTTATGTTGTCTACAGCTATAGCCGTTGGCACTGGCAAGACTGTCAGGGTTTGGCAGCTCCTCCTTGCAGGGTCCTCAGTCATGTTCATATATGGCTGCCTCTGGTACTGTCAGTTGATGAGCACTCCTTGCTGTCATTGAGTTAACACATTCCTGTGTCGGATCCTTCAGCCACTCTTTGTAGTCATTCTTGTACTTGGCTGTGAACGTTCTTCCCCCAGGACTCTAATACATTTCAGTGTATGTATTGTAGCATCCCACACCCAAAAAGTGGCGTCTTCTCCACCATTCTTAAAGTGGTGATGGATCTGATAATATCTGACCACCTGATATGTTTTTGGTTTTCAGAAATTCACACTAGCAATACGACCTTGGTTTGGTTGCACACTTGCTGCCTTCTCTTTATTTATCCTGTTTATCCCATCGTAGCCTTGGTGTCCTCCCAAACACAACTTGAGGTTATCCTTTTAAGCCAGTTGGTTTCATGTTTCCAAGCTTGCTTGCTTTGCATTATGTTTTTGGGAGTCGCTTTCTGTCAGTATAAACAGTGACACTGGCATCCAGTCTAAGCCCGTCATGTCCTTGACAAGTCACACTCCTAAGTAGAATTGTCCAAAAAAGTGCACATTATGAAAATTATGAGTTCTCTGCCACAACCCATGACCCGTTTTGATGGGTTTTAGGGGGAGACACTGGCAGAAGTTGAGTCTTTGCTAGAATTTCAACTATTCTTCTCTTAGAGTGACTGGCAAGATAGCTGAGAAACCATTTAAGTTTCCACAACTTGTTGGTCCAAATCATGTGCTTGATTACCTTATAGGTGGAGGTACGTACAGTAGTAGTAGTAGTCGTCGTAGTAGTAGTAGTAGTAGTAGTAGTACATCTTGCTCATGGGAAGTATATCCTTTGCCATGGCTTTGGGGAAACAAGTCTAGAAAAGCCACCTATGTCACCAACAAGCTCTCCTTGTTGGCAGTTGGAGAATGCTCATGGTGACCCATGACCAAATAAGATTTCATTTTGTTATCATATCACAAATCGCAGTGATATCTGATAACAAAATGAGCTCCTCAGTGAAAATTCTGAAAAGTGTTGCATTGTCAGGCAGGTCAGTCTTTATCCTTGGCTTGCAGTGGTATTAGCTCTCACAGTGTGGGTCAAAGTTCCTGGGTTTCCAGTCATTTTAGTATCCACCCAAACCCTCCTCTTCCTCAAACATATCTCTCACCCACTGAGCCTTGGCTAACAGGTCAGTGGGCAAGTCATAACCTGTCTGAATCTTCATTGTTGTTGTTTATGTCCCAGTAACTGTTGTACGTTCACTGTCACTCCCTTCACTCGGGGGTGTCAGCTGTTATCTGAAGAGCGACTTATAAATACATAAAAATACATGTTGCATTGTGCATTCCTCCTTTCTTGTGTATTTCAGCAAATCAGGGTGCAGTGAATCTGTCATTTGTCTTAAAAACGATGAGTGCATATAAATCATGTCGCATCTGGTCTTAACCTTTAATCTGCTGTGGCATCAAGGTGCTGACCTTTCCTTAAGTCAACCTGATTGATAGTTTGAAACTTTTTTTTCTTTAGCTCATCTGCTATCTTTTGCTATAACAGTGATTTTTCTTCTTCTCCCACTCGTCTACATGCATTCTGTATCTAGACCTTGCTGACACAGCAGCAGCCAGCAGCTCTTCTGATTGGGATCTTGAGTATCCTCACTCTTCACCTTGGGATCTTGTATCCCCGTTTTTCACCACAAGTGAGCACATAATCACGGATAAGTCTGGGTAATTTTTTGTGTCCTCGTGCATATTGCAGGCCTTCATTGCTTTGTTTATGAAGAATCCTCTTTCCACTGTTGGCTCCCCATGGGAAAGTAAAAGCAGCTCCTTACAAAACTCCCACAGCTCTCAATAGCACTGGACCACATCTAGCTTTGTCTTGGTTGTTTGGTAGGTTTGCAAGGATTCACTTGTAGCTTTGTGATAAAGAAAACTATAGTTTAAATATCCCTAATTTTAAAGAAACATTGCGTGCTATAGATTTGCTATTTGCTCTATATTTTCTTCAGTGCTGTTCATATTCTGTAGATGTAGGAATGTTTTTCTTTTATTCCCACTTTTTTTTTTTTTTAGAAAGAAAGGTATGTGCCTTTAAATGCATTTGGTATGTGTTTAGGAAATTATGGCCAGTGTGTTTACAAGTTTGTACAAGTTCATATCTTTATAAGTTAAAAGTTATATTTCTAATTATTCAGAAGAAAGTGCATGTGTTTTTTTCTTCTTTTCTTCCCCTTCACTTCACTCTATTGAAAACCTACTGAACTGTGACTTAGAAAATGAGGTATGTACCATACCATAAGTTTTGTACATGGGTGAGTTCTTCTTGTCATAGACATTTAGCCTGACCAACTGCTATGGAGTTATGTTCTTGAGAATCGTTGTACTGATGCCTCAGCATGCCCCGTCAACAGGACAAGGTGAAGCCTTTCTTGCAGGTGTTATGTGTAAGGTGTGGAGATTGAAGGATCCCACCATAATCAGCCCCTCTGTGCTGTTCATGCTGCGGCAGCAGCTCTAGAAACTTAGTCCATCCATAGAGACAGACAGCAGCTTCTCATTACATTTGTATGGATGAATTAACAATGATTTAGATGATAGTGGATTGGATCGAAAGAGTAATTTGCTTTCAGTATAGCAGTAAAGCCAAATGCGGTTCTGCATTTGATCTGTAGCTACTTTCTTAGTCGTTTAGGGGGACTGGAGATGTAGCAGTGCTTTACGGTTGCAGTGTGGAGGTACCAGGGCAGAACAAAAGGAATGCTTGGTGCAGAGCTTTTGCAGCCGTTGTGCTTCTGCATGTGGGATTGCATACAGTAGCTTTGGTTCTCATCAATACCTTTTTTTTTGCAGAGTTGACAAAGGTCTTTATATCGATCACATTTAATCAATTTCAGCTAGTTACCAGACAGGGATTATCCAAGCAGTGTTTTTTCAATTTGCACTTTCCTTGCCATTTAACATTACATCTGGCTAGTTTGCGTAAGCTGATCTTAAACTGTGTCAGTTTAAGATGAAGTAGGGCCAGTTTGATCAAGAACGTCTCAGGAGTCTGTAATGGTTACATCCTATTGTTTTTTATTTACAGGATAATGAAGATGGAACGTCAAATGAAGGTATCTTTGTATCAAAGATTGTGGAGCATGGACCAGTGGATAAAGAAGGAGGGCTTCAGATCCATGATCGAATAATAGAGGTATGTGTGTTTGGTGTTACTCAACATTTTTGTTCACAAAAAATTGTCAAAATTCTATCTCTCTATGTATCTATCTATACATGCACACATTTGTATGTATATGTATAGATGTAGACAGGTGGATACAGATATTTAGATATATAGGAGACTGTCATTGTGTCCAAAGCTGATTTACTTATGGAAAGAGAATATTCCAGTTTTTATATATATAACTAACAAAACACTCCAAACACCTGTTTTTGCTTTCTTCATTGTGGAGACTCATGTGTAGAATGATGAGAAACCTTTCTGTCGGCTCTGTGTGTGTGTGTGTGTGTGTGTGTGTGTGTGTGTATAAATATTTTTACTACATGCAGATGCAGCATTGGCTCAAGTCATCTGTAACGTCAGCATTTTAACTGTACCATTTACCCGACTTGTGCTTTTTGACCCCATGCTATGGTGAGACATGAGACATGTGAAACCTACATGTAAAATTTACGTGGCGGAAAAAGCTAATTCACTGAAGCGGAAAGGGCGTGTAATGTGGAAAGCACGGTTGTTTGTGGTAGTGGCTAATTTGTGAGCCAGGAGAAAACAAAGTAGGCATGTCTGAGAAAACGGTAAGGCGGAACTGTGGTCTGGTTGACTAGTAAAATAACAGAGGCGCCATTAATTTATAAGTAGAGCTCACACATGACTTTTGTCTCGTTGTTTTCTTACTGCTGTTTAGTGAATGTGTAGGTATAAAAAAAAAAAAATCAAAGAACATTAGCTGGCTATGGTTTTCTTCTAAAATCATACCTGCTATACCTTTGATGTGTACAAATTGATGAATTTTAAAAATAATTTAGTCTATACGCTACATCTAAGTGTCTCAGTAAGGAGACATCTACGCTACAACTAAATGTCTTAGTAAGGATTGTGATTTTTGTGGATTTCTAACTGCCAAGCTGCTTCTGTTGGACCCCTGAGCAAAGCCCTGAACCTTCTGCTCCTGCTTCTGCTCCTGGTGTTCTGTACCATTTTTTCTACCAAGCTGGGATATGTGAGGAAAAGAATGTCACCCTATTGTACAAGAGTTAGTTCCGACCAAGTAATCTGATTGGACGAGAGGCATTCCACAAGTGGTGATAATGGGTGATAACAGCACTGGGACGTTTTCCTACATGGACCACTCCGAGTCCCAGCATGTTGTCGGTTGCAGCATGGACAAAAGTATTTGTGCACGGTCTGCTATATTGAGGAGAGAGCAACTGCCTGCCGAAACCAACAATCGAAACCAGTCATGGAAGCACTTTCAGCAAGAAACACACCTGATAATGTCATTTTAAACAACTCTTTGGCTCCTTATTAACTGCTCCTAAGTTGTTCCAAATCCTCTGCATGTTGTTTTATTTATGCCTAAGGCAAGCTACAAAGCTAATTAGCTTCTGACACAGGGCTGAATCCCTAGTTCCGCTCAATGGCACTAATTAATGGGTTGAACAAGTAATTGTTCAACATAGTGCCCTAGCTTTCCATTTAACGCTATTTGAGATTTAACCCTTCAACCTGGAAGTTAACAGAGCTGATATTCTAAAGTGGGTTAAGTATATCTGTGTGTGTGTGTGTATGTACAGTATGTATATATGTGTGTATGTTTAAACATATTTTCAGTGATATCGTCAAATATGGTGTTGATGCTAGTAGCGTTTGATTTGTAATCAAAAAAGTTGTCCCAGGTCTAACGCTGTTGCAGTGCTTTACACGGCCTGGTTTAAAGTGTCTGCAACGGCTCCTTTCTCTCTTGCTCTCTCTTTTTTTGTAAGGCACAATCCTACTCTTTGTTAGCTGAGGTGTGTCTTTGCACTAAATTTGTGAATTATATGGCTTGCGGTTGTATGTTAGCCCTCCGTGCAGAACTATACACGTATCTCAAATTACTGTGCTTTGAGTAATGAATCTTGCTGGAAATGTAATCAAGAGGGAACTAAATACCTTTTTTTTTATTGTACGTAGTTAAACCCAGAATCAATGGTTTCATTCTGATCCCCTCCCTTTATACGAATTAGCTTCATGAAAACCAGTGCCACCATTAAGGTCATACCACTTTTCCTACTCATGCCATCCATCAACACTTAAATTGTCAATTCATACAACAGGACCAAGAGGCTCATTAATTCAGCTTAAACATTTGCTCAAGTTCAGAGTATAAACAAGTTAAAGCTTGAGGTGTGTTCTCTAGCATACACATTTTTTCTGTCATTAGTTTTTTCCCCAGTCTACATCGATGACAGGGTGACAAGTAACCACAGAAAACAAAATTATCATTAATGACTGTGACCATAAATGTAAAGTGCTTATTTGTTTATCTGGCTGTCTTTTGTGACCACAAGAATCTGAATCCAGTCATAACACTCTCGTTTTAGATTTAGGCCAGGAGTTGCCTTGTTTTTCTGGGACACTTCATTTCTTTCCTGGATTCTCGCATGGAGTTTGATTGCCGTCACACTTTAATAGACTTGACTGGTGGTCACACTGATGCAACTGGCTTAAAGCCAGTGGTTGATGGAGCATCACCGCAGGTGTGCCACATCGCCCTCCAGCAACATACACCAATCAGGAATAAAATGAAAATGCAAAATGTCAAGCTCCGAGTTCCCCTTGTGCTGTCGGGGCAGCTCCGGGCCCTCAGGGCATGACTCCACAAGACCTCTAGAGGTACTGGGACATTAGCAGTGGATCAATTGGGTACTATGGGTTGCAGGATGGGTTGCCTCCTTGGATTAGACTTGTTTGTTCAGCACATCCCATGGATGCTTGATCAGATTTAGATCTGGGGAATTTGGAGGCTGGATCAACAACCTTGAACTAGTTGCCTGCTAAGCCCCATGTGCAGCAAGTTGTGATACCTTTAGAACCCAGACATCTCATATGTCAGTAAAAGTCTTTCGAAGAAGGATGAACTTTACCTTTACCTACATCAGTTAGAGCATAATATAATGCTGTATGCTTTCCTTCACCACTACGTTTGGTATATTTTCCTTGTTTACATTCCCTGACAGAAAAAGTATTCCTGAAGTTGCTTTGTGAACAAAAAGCAGATCACGAGAAATACCATCCATGCATCATCACTAAACAACTTGCCACAGGCATCACCTGATCCTTACAACCGAGCTCAAATGAAACACAGCTGCTTCGCTTTGTACCAAACCAAAACAGCCTCGTAATTGCTAACATATATCTGTGAGAAATAAAGACTATCTCTAACAAAGCTCTAGAATCCAACATTCATAGTAGTGGCATGAAGCTAAAGTAAAGCAGACTCAAATGATTTGCTGGATGAATGGTGCCTTGTTTGCTTCAGACATTTTCTCATAAAAATGCCTGCTCTTATTGCTAAAAGGAAATTCTTTGGTTAGTCTTATTTGTAGAGTTTATTGGAGCTTTATCTAATCTAAGCTTTCACACTTAAAAAGACCACTTTTTATTTCATGCCAAATCAATGAAAATTCAAAAACAGAAATGAACAGTTTTAATAATTTTGTCTCACTAGGCAATGATAATAGTAATGGTGAGATGAAAAGCAATGCATTTAAAAATATTTTCTTTTTATGATCATGAACTATAGAATGTATACACCAAGCACGGGGAGAACATGCAAACTCCATGCACACAGAGGCGGGAATCGAACCCAGACCCTGGAGGTGCTGGGTGATAGTGCAAACCACCATGTCACCACCATACTGGATTTTTCGCCCCCCAAAATAATCAAATATAATATTAAGTGACAACAACAGTAAGTTGTTATTTTAGGACACAAAGGTCAGCTGTTCTGCATTTGCAAAACCCTTACAGGAACATGATGAAACTGGTCTCATAAAGACCATCCCAGGAAAGCAAGACCAAAACTTACCTCTGCTGCAGAGGAGAAGTTCATTAGAGTTACCAGCCTCAAAAATCACCAATTAACAAACAGCACCTCAGATTAGAGACGTTATGCAGGTTATTTCTTTATTTTATTTTATTAGATTACTATGTTATTTTATTATTTATGTGAAGCACTTTGGGGCATTCTTGTTGTTAAAGTGCTATACAAATAAAGTTGAGTTGAGTTTTACAGAGAAGAAGTAGCAGACACATCTCAATATCAACTGTCCAAAGAATTACTGTTCTATATACTATTGCATATTTTCGATGCATTTAGCATTATTATACAATATAGAGAGAAATCAAAATCAGGAACGTCAATGGAATCAGAAGGTGTCTCTAAACTTTTAACTGGTAGCGTAGATAAAATTAAAGAAGTGGTAACAAACGTTTTACTGCAACAAGCTGCAAAGTGTTTAGGCAAAAAAATAAATCTGTTTTTTTATGTAACAACCTCTGCTGCAAACTCATTTCCCCTCTTGTCTGTTCCAATAAATCGGCATTCAGCAACACCAGTATACTAATCACCAGCCTGATCATCTGTCAACATCTGCACCTTTTCCTCATTGTTTCATCCCCCAAGTTAGATGTTTTTAAGATGGATGTGAATTAGTGATATTTTTATGCTTGAATGATTCGTGTGTCACTGTGTGGCTTAACAAACAAAAAACATTTCTCTGAAACTGCACAGGGACTGGTCGAAAAACTCAGAGCCAAAAAAAGTTCTGCAGGAAGCCTGAAGAAATATTCCTCCATTAAAAATACAAAAAAGTCTGGCTTTTTAAAAAGAAAATAGGAAGTAATAAGGGGTGGTTCAAAACTTACACAGTACTCTTCTTTATATATGCTAGGATTTTAAATCATTAGACTTTACGAGTCCTCCAGTTTGTTTCCTGCAATACGTCCCAGCTTTAGTGTTTATTTTGTACAACTTCTGAAGGAAGGCAATACTTAATTTCATCTTTCTTACCATTACGCGTGCGTTCTTATTTAATATTTTGATTGCTATACTGTGTTATACCTGAACAGAAATTAGTTGCAAACGATAAACTTTCATTCGACCGTCTTTAGCTTTGATTAAAACGTGCAACCTGAAAAATATTCTTCACGCTCCCAAAAACACTCTTCCACAATTTGAGTGCTAAAACATCGCCCCTCCTCTAGTATCTTTTAACACAAGCCAAAATGGTATTTGTCTTGTAGCAGTGGCATTAGAGAGGTTGTAAATGTCAGTTTGTTTAAGTCTGCAAACACCCATGGGTCAGAGGTTAAACTACAGCCATCTTTTAAAAGAACAACCACTGAGACCATTTTCTGGTATTTGTGTGAGAAACCAGGCAAGAGATTGGTTGAAAACTGTTGCTCGTTTTTCTTTTATTCAGATATGTTCACATGACATCATGCAAACGCCTGCTTCAGTTCCTTCAAATATTTAATGAATATAATGTTGACAAAATAAATTCTGCTGAAAGCTCTGACCTTAAGAGCGAAGCTTTCTAGCCAGAACCCTTATTTGCTTATCTCCCTTTGGGGTCTGTGAGCAGTGAGATTAACCATAGAGTGGCACTTAACACCAAACACCTCCTCGGGTTTTTTCAGGCTGAGTGGGCGCTAAATGGCGTTGGAATAGCCTTTTACTGAATAGGCTCTATCGGAAATGTGAAGTGAGTGTTGAGAGGAAGGAACTTGGCATGTTAGTTAGCCTTTCTTTGACGAGAGGCTTTTGGGAGATCTTTTTTTCCCCCTGGATTAATTTGAGCTAGCGGTTTGGGTACTTAATTAACTGTCTTTATTTCCTGGCAAAGAAAGCTCACGCTTACAAAAATCATAAAATAGAACATAACTAAAACAGACATCGGGCGGGAATTTGTAACGAGCCTTTGTGAAAACCTTATTATTATTATTAAATTATAACTGTTGACAAATAATTAACGATTATACAAATAAATAAAGAGGGTTTACCCAATATGGGTTAATCAAATAAAAACATTCCGATGCTGCTGTCTCCTTTGGCTGAGCGAAGGCCAAGAAAGTAAATCATAATGTACACAATGATGTGCACTTAACAGTGAATTGAATGTAAAAACGCAGTAATAGAGTATTAGTGAAGAAGCAGAGAGCTTGTGGCATTAAAGGGATGTCCTTATTCCCATTTTTTTGGGGGGCACCTCTGTGAATTATTTCACCATTTACTTTTAAATTGAATTTTAAATGTAAATATCTGTATATCGCCTATGTATATCCATATAAATAAATCTATGGATTTTCAAATCCAGTGACCAAGATTGTGAATTTTTTTCGTTTCTACAACCGTTTGTGTTTATGTTCTCCTTTTGTTGGGAATTTTTTTTTTTTTAAAGTGCAGTCAGTTGGGTACATAGTGATATTAGACACAGCAACCAATTTTTAGAAGAGCCTTTGTAGAACTTGGTGATAAAATTGAAAACCAGGCTTCTCCTTGGAACATTTCAGACTTTGGAAACTTTAAAAAAAAGAAAGAAAAAAAAAAGAAAAAGTATTTAATAGGATATATTATTTAATACTATATACCACAATACATATTTATTACATTTGTTAAACCATAAACATGTACTAGAGGGAAATAGTAAATAGTTAAAAGCAAGATTAGAGGCTTTGGAGACATCTGTTAGAGGAAAGACTAGAGGAATGGAATTATGTTCTAATATCTTCAGTCTGAGATTTATTTTATTCTATAAGGTTTACCCATTTTCTTTCGGGTTAAATTTATTCAAGTGTTGGCTTTTATGAATTCAGTCTTATGGAAGTTTTTAATAAAGTACACAAGCTGAATTCATTGACTACTTTTTAGTTCATATTTCGAAAAGTTGGTAAAGTGAAGAACTAACCTAAGTTAACCATTTAGTAAGGGGCCACATGAAATGCTTTTGAAGTTCTAAAGCTGTTTTGTACTTTTCTCGGAAAAACATAAAGGTGAATTGGATCTCCTGGAACTCTTCAGCTGGGGTTAAAGGGTTTTGTTAAGAAACCTCATTGCATCAGCATTGACATAACTGATATATTTAGATCCAAAAAGCCATTTTTAGTTTCTCGGGGACAATAAGTCAGGTCAAACCAGCATGGGGTTGAGACCCTTGACCTCTCTCTCTCCCTCTCTCTCCCTCTCTCTCTTTTCTTCTTGCAATACCACTAATACATTGTTAGAACACATGATGTTTTCACGTAGACATGTGTCACAAAGTCCTCTGTGTTCATTTCTGTCCAGGGATGATTTCTAATCACAGGGGAAAGATCATGTTATCTGTTGTGTCTCATAGTAAGAAGTGGGCCTTTGTGAAAACCTTTATTGGATTTGGCACTGGCCGAATGTGTCCTACCAAGTCAAGGCAAGGCATGCAGGCTGTTTAATCTAGATGGACCTAGCATGCCTTGCAAGAGTGCTCTATAGAAATATCAGTCCCAGCTGAGAGGGCTATTCAAGTCCTGCTTGGCTCACCTAACTCAAGATATTAGATCCAGTGAAAATAAAGGGGCACTACTCAGTGTCTGTTGTTGATTATGAGGAAGTAGAGGCATGCTGCGACTGAATAGGACTGCTTTGTGTTATTGGGTAGAATGGATCTGTAGCTGGGAAAAGTGCTTCCAAGAAAGGTGGGAATAAGAAGAACAAAGCTGCAAGAAGCCACACTGACAGTAGCCGTGTTTACATGGACAGTATTTCCTCAGTCTGATTCAAAGCATTGTGTTAAAAGACTCCAATTTAATAGGTTAAGATGCTGATCTGATAAGATGTGCATTTAGATGTTCAGAGCATTTAATCAGAATATTACTTTTTGACTTGTAAAAGTGTTGAAGTGTTTAATCTGCCATAAATATAACAAAAAAAGAGGAAGGAATATGATACTCCAAATTTGGTTTTAGATTAGGCTTACCATTTTTTCTGATAAGTCCCACCTTCTGCGTTATAATTGCTTTCAAGAATTCAGTCTAATCTCTGATTGGTTTGATGCTTTACTACCTATGAAAAGCCGAGCTAACCAGTGCTCCTTCCTCAGCCAAAGACCCAATGGATGAATGCTTGAAGTAAAGACTTTTCTCATGGAGTTTATTGACCAGGAATAGAAGAAAGGAGAAGAAAGATATCCCAGAACTCGTCAAGAGACCACATCTGGCAAACATGCACAGAAAAAATAGATTTATTCCAACAGGAGAGAAATGATCAAATCCAAGTGTTTACATGGATAATATTTACCTGCTGAAAAGATTAG
>JAQMYG010000036.1:24920940-24937173 GCA_030014215.1 Clariallabes teugelsi | reverse complement strand
CATAAAGATTAATACAGATCATGTCTGAGGTGTTTATATGATGCATTTGTTTCCCATTGGGGTATTATTTTGATTAGTAGTGGGTCATTAATATCCATGTAAATGCACAAAGTGATGGTGGCAATATTTTTAGCTTAAGCGTGACCATGATGGGTTACTGCCAGTTACTTTGAATGATTAAGGTCATACTTGTTTGTTTATTTATTTATTTATTATTATTATTTTTTGTTCCAACTCTGTCTATCCCTTTCAGCCTTCCTGACACTGCTAGTATGTTGCCACTCAGTCTGGTCTAAAGATAATCTAAACACACACTCATTAGGAAGATATGTCTATAACTTTGCTACATTTATGAGCATCTCAGTGATTATTTACGATTTCCTAAGGTCTAGGGAGTTATAATGGGCATATGCAATTAAAGCTAATTGTTTTGCCAATCAATCAACCCTGCCTAAACATAACTGTAACAATAGTCTCGGGTTACCTGGCCAGCTGCTCTCTCAGGCAGAACGTCTTAATTCCCACCCTTTCCACCCCACTTTCCACATAGCGCTGTGCAATATGGCAATACATAGCATAGAAATGTTGATCGATTGATGTTTACCTACATCATCAAGGTTTGAAAAGTCACAGCAGCCAGTTTGTCATTAAAGTTGAAGCTAGGAGCTAGGAGTGGTGCACTGTTTAAAAATACCATATGTAATACCATACTTAATTCCCTGCAACATTCAAGGGACAACACACAACAATGGGAGGAACTTCTGATTGCATTTTATTTGAGTTTCCACCTGTTATATACAGTCATGTTCAAAAGCTTTTAATTCTGTGTGTTTTGTGTAAAAATGTATTGACTGTAAGGTGCCCATGTCCTGTGGCTGCAAAACAAGCCCAAATCATCACCCCTTCACTGCTGTGCTTGGCAGTCAGTATGGGGTGTTTCTGCTGAAATGCGGTTTGGTTTCCACCAAACATGGGCAAACATGGGCGTTAAGGCCAGCCAACTGCACTCTGTTCTCATCTGTATATAGGACATTGTTCTAGAAGCCTTGTGCTTTGTTCAGATGCAGTTTTGCAAACCTCAGTCGTCCATGTTCTTTTTAGACAGAAGACGGAAACAGTACTTGTTCAGTCTTCTTCTAATTGTGCTGTCATGGACTTTAATATTTGACATGCTCAGTGACGCCCATTTTTATTTTATTTTTGTATTTCTTTGAGCATTGTCTAATCCTGGGGTGAAAGTGCTAGGAAGTCCACTCCTGGAAAGATTTGCAGCTTTCTTGAATGCTTTCCACTTGTGAATAATCTTCCTCACTGTACAATGTTGAACTCCAAATTGATTGGCAATAGTTCTGTTAGCCTTTCCAGTTGAGCGCAACAATTGCTTCTCTAAGACCATTGATATGTCTTTTCATCTTGCCGTTGTGTTAACAAACGGCTGAATAATCCAGACCAGCAAACTGCCAAAACTTCTGCTTTTATAAAGGTCTGCAATTAATCAAATAAAGGGCTGATGATTAGCAGCACCTGGGTGCCACTTACCCTCTACAATCCTGTGAAAGCAGAAAATTAGTACCTACTATTACCCATGTTATTTTATTATTATTTTGCCTTCATATTTGTTAAATAATGGCACAGTGAAAAATATTGTATGCTTTAGATTTAAAAGAAACATGACAGTGCTTTCTATAATTTGTATTCATATTGTTCTCAACATGACAATGTTGTTTTTTTTCTTTTACTGTTTCTTGTTCAAGGTTACCTCCAAATAAAAGGAGATGTGGTGTTCAGGGACTTATTAAGAAGCAGATATGAGTTCATGCAGTTATTTTGTATAGCTCATTTTTCATTGATTTCATAAAAAAAAAAAATGAAAAGATGTACTAAAATGAAAAGATGAACAATATTACCTTGTTGTCATCTGGGCGTTTATTTCTCCTGAAAGAAACTAACACACACTATAAGTGTGTTGATTTACCACGGTATGTGTAATGTAAGTGCTCGAAGTGTGTGTGCACCGTCTCGCTGTAGACAGTGTTCATATCGTTCACGCAGATTCTCGAACACATCCTGGAACAAAGGTTGCTGCAAAAGGTTCTGACACCTTTTTCAAATTCAATCCCCATTCATGTCCACTTCCGTATGAGCCGAAATAATGCTCAAGTATTCTTAACTATGAACACTTTTTCCTCCCTTGAGAGACCCATTTCCAACAGCAACTGCACAACACAACTTCTTTTTCACTACTGGGAACACATATGGCAGGAGCTAAGCCCCGTCGGCAAATAAGATTTTGCCCATATTGCCCAGTAGGTCGACACTTTCATGTAGGCTGTCTGTAATTCACCATCAGTTAAATGCTAATATACTGACAAACAGGCATTTCTTCAGGGTCATAACAGCCTGTTGCCTACCTCTGGTTTCCCTCTGTAATACAGTCCAGGCCTTATGTGTCTGTAGTCTGGCTACATCATCTTAAATCTGTTTTGCAAAACAAAATCAAGACAACACCAGTGCCTGTATATTAAAAGGTAAGATTGAGTATTTCCATTGACTGAGAGCGGTACAAAATGATAATTTCATATTAAGAGTATGTATATCTTTATTTATATTGGCGCATTTATTTATATGCACATTGAGGAAATTAAATTTAAAAGTTGAAATACATTAAAATGGGCACATAAAAGACAAAGTCAGCCTACAATGTACAGTGTAGGGGAAATTCCAATTCTGCTTATTGTTATCGGTGACTTGTTCGGGAGCGTGACAGCACTTCGTGGGGGAGGTAGGGGTTTTGAAATAGATAGTTTCCTGGTTGTGTAGTTTCAGTCAATTGTTTTAGCATCACTGCCCTACATGTATTATGTCTATTAAAATGCATACATTTATCCTGCCCATCTATTGCTGGAATAATTGTGACACTTCTGCTGTAATTTATGATTGGATCCTTTGCATCGTTTCCAAATACGGTATGAAAAGAGACATGTCGTTTTCCAACCCTGTTCATTTTATCCCGAGGCATAAAGATAACATTCCTATTTTAAAACTTGGATCCCAGAGTTGCTTTCTTTTCCTCCTGCAAGTCAAGCCAGAGCTGCTGCTGTCCTTGTAAAAGTTCAAACTGAAATGACCATACTGTAATTCGAGTATACTTTGTGCTATATTTCAACTGTTCTTTCACGATCCAACATTAAAGTCACTCTGCATGTGAGCGGCAGTCCTCGCTGTAACATTTCCTCCCATAAATCAGTGACATATGAATCTAAGCATTTTTTTAATCTTTCCTCTACAAATGGAAAATCATACTATATAAAACGGTGTCGACAATCATAGACCTGCTTTGAAGAGCGTGAAGATTAGGAGTGCCCCTTTTTTGACAAGAACAGCTCTCAGATAATTAAGCGCTTTGTCTAAATCTCATGTCCAGTGTCAGCTTTATTTACAGTAACAGTCTTTAAAACAGCAAAATAAATCAGAAATTGTAAACCCAGCACAAAGCTGCATATTTTACATTCTTCAAAGTAGATACCTTTTGCTTTTCAACAAGCCTCATGAGATAGTCAGCCAAGATGTTTTTTAGCACACTTTTTTGTGTGTTAAACGAGTAGTCCAGCTCTATGACTGATACTGTAATCAGTGATCACTGAACATAAAATTTGTGCTTGAACATTGAAGCATGAATCCAGTAAGACACCAATCATACGCCGATGATTCTTAATACAAAAATTCTGCTTAACAAATGCCATCAACCCCCATTCTTTTTTTGTTCAGTAGAAGTTTAAATAAGCAGTCATTCACAGCGCAAACAAAGTGGAACCAGCAACTGCTGTGCGCCGTTCTCATGCAAACGTGTGAAAATAGAAACCAGTGTTCCTAAGTTAGCTCTGTTTGTTGCTGAGTCTTTCTGTGTCCTGCATGTGACCTCCACAGAGGGATGTAGTCCCTTTCACATTCAACATCTCCATTTGGTGCTCCATCTGGGCTTCCTACTTAAAAAGGACTATTTATTAGCCTGATGTCGGTTATAAGAGTCTGGATAAGATGTATAAGAATAAACAGAATAAGCTGGTTTTAATACATCCTTAATAAAAAAAAAAAATTGAAACTTGGGCTGTTGATTTATTTGGCCTCCAAACCCAGTAACTTGAATACAAACTGTGGTAGAGGAGACTGGCATTTAAAATGCATTGGTCAAGGAAAGTACCTCCCAGGCCTTAGCAAACATTAAAGTGTCGTTGCTTTTAATCCACAGTCAGGCCAGTGACATGGTGTCAGACAAGTAAAGATGGTTTTGCCTGCTGTAAGCTGATCATATTTCGTGGCGGCATTTTATTTAAGAGAGTCCCCATGAGTTCTTCGAGTGGTTATTCTTACGAGGTTTAACTTGAAACTTGATCCAGTCACCAGTTTACTGTTGGTGCCTTTCCAAAGTATTCATCCTCCTTGAACTTTTCCACATCTTGTCATGTTACAACCACAAACATGAATGTACAGTATTTTATTGGGCTACATAAAGTGGCACATAATTGTGAAGTATAAAAGAAAACGATAAATGGTTTGCAAAATTCATTAAGAATAAAATTCTGAAGTGTGTGATGTGCATTTGTATTCCGCCCCCTTTACTCTGCAATCCAGTGGAACCAATTGCCATCAGAAGTCACCTAATTAGTAAAAAAAGCCACCTGTGTGTAATTTAATCTCAGTATAAATCACGCTGTTCTGTGAAGCCCTCAGAGGTTTGTTAGAGAACATTAGTGGATAAACAGCAGCATAAAGGCCAAGGAACACAACAGTCAGGTCAGGAATAAAGATGTGGAGAAGTTTAAAGCAGAGTTAGGTTATAAAAAATATCCCAATCTCTCTCTCTCTCTAGAGTGTTAACGTTATGGCTGATTGGTGTATGAAATGTGCAACTGTAAAAGACAGTTAAATGTTAAAACTCTGATCAGAATTTATGCATTGCTTGTGAGGGGTTTCCAGATGTTCCCACTAACATACAGAATAACACAATGACGCCGGCCGAGTATTGTACAAGTAGCTGCACTTAAGGAAGGGGATATTTATGTGTTCATGTCTCTCATACTCTGAGAGCATACCTGTCTGGCTTCACACTGGGACAAAAGACAACCGCCCATTGTGGAGCTCGACTCATTCAAAAATGGGCGACTTAATCTGTAGAGAAGGTGGCGGAAATTCAAGGCTAGAGATGAAACAGATCAGGCCAGAGGAGATGGTCGTTTATCTCCATGGGGTGTGTGTGTGTGAAAGGGGTCGGGTACAGCAGGGGTGGCTTTAGTGCAAGTCCTGTCAGACAAGGTAGGTGATGTTAAATAAACCACAGCACATCTGCAGCCAGGCATCAAGTTACGGAGTGTACTGGCAGCCTGACAAGCGTTCCTTTGTGGACTCAGGGAGACTCTCCTCGCTTTGCACAGCTATCCTCCTCTCTTTGATTTGCAATGGATAACATTCAATGCATCATTTAGATTTATGTGAGAGATCATGGTTCCTTTTCTGTAATGTGTCTTCATCTAGCCTCATTCTGTCTAGGCACGTTATCTCGGGAGAAGTGAAAGTGATGTGTGAGTGAAAGAATTTTACTTAACAGATGTCTAAATGAGGTCTGGCCTAACGTAAAGTGTGTCTAAGCTGTGAGGAGAGCACGTCACATGTCTTGAATAGCAATGAAATCCTTTTTTTATGAATTGGAGGGTGCACAGTGGGACGTGTGCTGGACCATAGGTTCATTATCCAGTGACAAAAGCTTGCATGATAGTTTATGCAAATATCAAGCTGTTTTCGTGGTCAGTGAGTTGTCGGGGAAAAAAATGTAATAAACAGTGAATTTTCTGCAAGGATAAGAGTAACAGAGAGAAATGCTGAACTCAACTGTCCCCAGCACTTCACTGCTATATCAGGGTAACAGCTGCTGTTTTGTGTGTTAAGGCATCCTTGCTGCCTTAAACGTTTCCCAGAGACAGTTGCTCTTGCATAAGGATTCTGGGATATTTTTTTATTTTGGTAGGTTCCCGCAGTCCTCTTACAAAATCGCAACCACTTGGGCAACCATGACTATGATGATAAAACAGCCACCTTCGTCTTACTTGTAAGTGTCCAGGTTGAGCCAAGGCAGGTTGACGGAAAGATGTTGAATTTCTTAAATGGTTGTATGAGAGAGAGTACAATCATGCATGGTTCTAAAGTGTCCATAAATGCTGAATGTATTTCAGAACACTAGTAATTAATCTAATGAAGGATACTTTAAATACTTCAGTGCAAAATCCACATAGCGACAGATTACTATTGTGAAAGAATGAGTGCAGTAACGGAGCATGTGGTATGATAAATGATCATTCATTCCAGACTGGCGCACACTTGTCAAAATGTATTATAGTTCAAATCAATTTTTCATTGGATTTAAATAAATATTTAAAATACTATACAGGACCATATACTTTAAGATATGGAATATTTAAATTTTTTGTTTTAAACTCGAACTATTTCACAGAAAATTAAACTCTTTGCATTCTTATTTATGGCACCATGCTGCTTTTGATAAGTGTGTTAGAACTTTAAGGTCTTCTAGAGTTCAGAGTTGCTAATGTGTGAACATGTATAAATTTCATAACTAAGAACCTAGCCTAGCAAACATGTCTGGATGAACATGCTTGAGGCATGATGTGAAAAATATCCTTTATTTAGCCCCAAGGGATCAATAAGCTCATGTGTATGTTGCAGATCAGTAAACCGAGTGTGTTTGATGTAGATCTGTGGAAGTACATGTGTGCCCTCGTACTGTCTACCCTCATTCGATTTCACTTCAGTTTCCCGTTTGATTCTAAAAGTGGTCGAAAGTCATGCGCTCAATAATATTTTTAAGCATTATCACTTGTGTTAAGCTCAGAAAATGAGAACCACATGTGTTTGCCTTGGTTCTTAAAGGGAAGAAAAACAGAGCGATGGGGAAATCCTAGGTGAAGCTCTATTTCTGTCCAAACCTTTATATTTCCTTTATCTCCAGGTAGCAGATGTGCTGAACAACTGAAGCAATGTATCCAGCCTTTCAGTAAGACTAGTTTTCATGTGAACGTTCTAGAAAAAGTGAAATCTCTCTTATTTTCCGATTTCTGCTGCATACTTCATCACAGTCAAAACAATTCCAAATTGTTGTGGTGTGAAGACAATAAAACTGGGGGGAAAAAAAAAAAAAACATTTTCCAGTCTGTGATCTTGATGATCAAACAAATGTGTTTTGCTGGAAATGGAATGGGTTCTTGATCTAAGATTAGCATTGCCATGTAAGGTCTTGTTTTTGCAGATATATTTTGCCCATAATAACTGTGCTGTAGTTGGTCTGTAGCTAGCGTCATGGAGTTTAAAAATTTTTTTTTTACATATAGCATAATTTTTGCAGGCATTTGAGCAACTTCCATGTCACATGGTTTTAGTAACTGAGACGCAAACAATGCATTTTAAGTTTAGTATATTTTAGTAGAGTACGTGTTCATTTGTATGTAACGCACACTATGGAAAGTCAGAGCTAGAGGCAACACAGCAATATCAGACTTGCGTCAGACTTTCATCCAATAGGTCTTTTGCCGAGGAAGGGGCACTGATTGGCTGCCACACATACTAAAGCAGCTAACCAATCAGCAACAACAAAATGCTGGTTTTGATGGAAAGGTATCAGAACATCCACAGCATCTCAACATGCCGCTTATGAGGCTTAGCAGGCAAAACAGTTTAAGGTTGTTGATACAGCCGCCAAACTCCCAGATCTCACCTAAAGTATTTTATGTCCCAGTGCCAGACACCACAGCACACCCACAGAGGTCTTGTGGAGTCAGATCCTGAGGGGCCAGAGTGGCACAATGAGAACCTATACAAGTAACTTAACGAATTCTAACACAAAAGGTGGGACTTATCGGACAAGATGGGAAGCCTAACCTAACCTCAAAGTTGGAGCGCTGTACTTCTGTTATATTTCCGGCAGATTAAATGTGCCACAGTGGTCAGAAACCTTTTTTTTCCTTTTCAAAAAAAAAGAAGAAGCTTGTATTCTGATTAAATGCCATGTGCATGTAAATGCACATCTTATCAGATCACTATCCATGTAAACCGTTAAGTTGGAATCTCTAATGGTAATGATTTAAAATGGATTGAAGAAATATTGTCCATGTAAACATAGCTACTGGCTTTTTGTGTGTATACATGGCCAGGGAGCTTAATGTGGGCCAGCGAAAAGCTCAGTGACTCCTCTCTCCAGAAGACCATAATGCAGCTGAGGGTCATTAAGGGAGCTAGGTTCAACAGTCCATCATGTGAAGTACGCTGAGCCTAAGTGTGAAATGGCAGTTTAATTTCACACATGACGTAAAAGCTCTAAGGCCATCATGTAATCTAATGGAGCAGGAACCATTGCCACATAGAATCCTGTGACTAAATGCAATAATGAAAGATTAGATTACATCGTAATTTATTTGGAAATATTGCTGCTATGCTTTTCCTTAATTTCACACTGGAATTAATGGATTCAGGATATTATTCATGGTAAAGATTAATAAAAAGACAACAGTTTGCATTTTGAGGGAATTTATTTATACCAGATATTGGTAATAGATTGAAAATAGATACGTATACACTTCTCTCTCTCGCACACACACTCATGCTTTTATGCACACCAGCGGATGTTTTGAAGCGCTGAGGTATGGCTAATGAGGCAGAATACTCCCTAAATCTGTCAGGTTGTCTAGGAAGAGGGCTGTAGATCTGAGTGCTAATCCTTGGTCCTGATTGAGGTTTTTGTTTGGGTGAAGTGAATCCAGAAACAGCTGTACTGTATAAGTCTGAAATCCATCCTCCTTCATGCAAGGGTGAACTGACCCACAAATTCACATCTGGATCAAGCTTAGAAGTTAATATTTTCCTAACAATTCCTCAAATCCATAACTTAGACTCAATCCTGTCACTCTGTGGCTACCTCCGCTTCTTCCATGCCCGAGAGTATTTTCTGTCAAACATATAATCTCCGTGCCCATATATTTTCACAGAATTAGATCACCAAAGCCCAGAAATACCTCTGTGACTGCAAGTAAATCCAAACTGTACAACTGCAATTACTGGAAACTTTTCTGCTTTGTGGTAAAACTAGCTCATTCATCAGAGAACAAATTAGATAGAAAGCCACAGACTGGCATGGGGAGTAACTCCGCTTGTTAAGGAGCAAGGGTGGCAAGGTTTCATTCGGGACTCATGCAATACCTAATCTAATGCTAGCTATCATACGGCGGAGACATGCACTCTGTGATTTGGATGACATGGTTTATGACCTTCAGGGATCCAGACGTCTGACTCCAGCCCTGACCCAGACTTACACCCAACCCATGAGGGGCTGAGCATCTTCATTATTTATTTATTTATTTATTTATGTATTTTCTCCCCCTTGGGTTGACTTGAGTTCTTATCTTTTGACATTTCTCCCTCAGGTCGATCTCTTTCCCTGACTCACTCAACCTCTGACTAGTGTTTCTGTAGAATTAATGAGCTATGACCTACAAAGGAAAAAATGCATTCTGCTGTATACTGTATATCTCGTCTTAGCTTTAAGTCTAAAGAAAAGGGGGCCTGTACTAAATACAAGAAAAACTAAAAATAACCTGTGGATCTCTTGATTCTAAGGAATTCAAAGCACAATTCAATATAAACATTTGATTAATTTAAAATTGAGTTTAAGAGTGCTGGAATGGACCCTGTTTGACTTCAGAACTGACTTAATTATTCATGGCATATATTTAACAAGGTGCTGGAAATATTCCTTAGAGATTTTGGTCCGTATTGACTTGACCGCATCTTGCAGATGTTGCAGATTTGTCAGCTGCTCATCCATGATGCGAATCTCTCATTACACCACATCACAAACATGTACTATTGGATTGAGATCTGGTGACCGTGGAGGTTATTTGAACACGGTGATGTCATTGTCATGTTCAAGAAACCCATGTGAGATCATTTTAGTTTTGTGTCATGGCATGGTATCCTCCAGCTAGACGCTGTGGCCATAAAGGGATGAACTAGTGCTCTGGC
Organism: Clariallabes teugelsi; assembly: GCA_030014215.1. NCBI lineage: Eukaryota > Metazoa > Chordata > Actinopteri > Siluriformes > Clariidae > Clariallabes > Clariallabes teugelsi. The sequence goes on along the minus strand of JAQMYG010000036.1, from coordinate 24,927,093 downwards.
ATCAAAAAGGCATGGCCTTTTCAGACCATTCTCTGTAAACCTTGGAGATGGCTGTGCATGAAAATCCCAGTAGATCAGCAGTTTTTGAAATACTCAGCCTGTCTGGCACCAACAATCATGCCACGTTCAAAGTCACATCAATCACCTTACTTCTCTGTTTTGATGCTCAGTTTGAACTTCAGCAGATGGTCTTGACCATGTCTACATGCCTAAATGCTGCCATGTGATCGACTGTATTAGATATTTGCGTGAACAAGCATTTACTTCGATGTCTAAAAATAATCCATTGGATTTCAAGAGGTTTGGTGTCCTAAGATGCCCCCAAAAATCATAATGTGAGGATCTCATTTTGTTTCTCAATTTAATTCCAGAATAATGTTGATTCTTCCACAGTTGCATTTAGGCAACCGTAGTGGTTTTCTTTTTTTGTGACCACTGATTACATAACACCATAACCCCCTGCACTACATGAAGTGTGGCAAGTCTACAGAAGTAAAACAGAAGAAACAACACTCAAAGGCTTTGAGAGAATTTTAACCCAAACACCAACATGTGGTGAAAAGGACTACATTTGTTATAAAGAAGCTTTTAATATTAGGGACTGAATATTAAATGTTCTCTCAGTTGTGTTTTGAGCGTTTTATATTCATGTAGCATACGAGTTGCTCTTGGCAGAGGATATGAAACTCTATGACCAATTTATTTAACCAGTCTTTATTATTGCTGGTTTCCTTTTTGGAGGAAAGGCTGTACTCCCAGCACTCGAATATAATTAGTTTTATCTTTAACTGCAGTATTTTTTTTTACTCTGGATTTAGGCAATTGTGTTACAAATGTGCTAATAGTGTAGGAACCTCACCATGCATCAGAGATGGGAATCTGTAGCCAGCATGCTCTGCCATATTACTGTAACAATTTAATAAAAAAATATTTATAGTTCCGCACAAAATTGGCCATAGAGTCATTATTGAGAATTGTGATCTCATTTCAAGGCACAAAAACCATGTCTGTGCAGTGTTCTTTGATTTGTAAAGTTAATTGTGCAGTCCTTCATGCAACAATGAAACATAAAACGTAAAAGCTCATAAGAGAAGAGATTCTAAATACTCTCTATATGCGTTTAATGCCTGTAGGTTCATTTATTTATTTATTTGTAAGTATTTGACATAAATGTAGCTCACACACATTATGTGACATTGGCCCTCTCTTTCCTCCAGCCCTTTTCCCTTTCCCAGACCTCTTCAAGGTTTCATTTGACATTCACGGGTCACTGGTTATCCTGTGACAAAGCTGCACAGACCAAGGTATATAAACAGACATGCATAGGTCACCTTGGCATTTTTTTTTATTCTTATAGCGATGGATTAAACACGTATACAATAATGTAATATTTTGTGTACTAGACATAGATACATTTTCATATATAAGCTTTCTTATAATTCTTTTAAATTCTACACTTACTTACATAGTTTCTGGCCATTTCTGTTAACCGGTCTTAGCTTTGGTTATGGCACATACAGTAATGCTCTGGCCAGTTTATGGGCGCTCCCAGAACCAGGCTTTCACAGTTTGTGTCTTCGATTATACACGTGCCATCAGGGAAGGAAAAAACTCAATTGATGTGATAATCTGGTCATTCAGTACACTCAGGTTATCAGCTGACTTCATTTTTTAGTGCCACATAACCTTGCTACGCCTAGACCTGTGAAGCAAGCCAAGTGAAGCAACCCCAGATTATAACACCGCCTCTAGAGGTGTGTAGAGGTACAGCAGCCATTGTGCATGATGTGTTCATCAGTTCATGTGATTCCCTTTTTACCCTGTTGTACCCATCACTCTGGGTCAGGGTCAATCTGGATTTATCAGATCACTTGACCCCTTTCCATTGCTCCAGTCCAATCTTCATGCTCCCTAGCTAATTGAAAGCTTTTTCCAATTATTCTCACTAACAAGTGTTTTTTTATGGCCATGCAGCTGTTGAGTCCCAAGTCTTTTTTTTTGCATTATGTGCATTTACTTCCATTATTAAACATGGCTGTGATTTCTACTATTGTTTTTTTAATGCAACTTTGTGATCTCAGTTCTCTATTTTTTTCCAACCATATTTCTTAAGTTAATAGTTAGTTCAATCCTTCCAGGTTTTAATATGCTATTGGACAGTTTTTAACCCAATTCAAGTCATTTCAGTAATCTGCTTAGTTGTTTTTTTTGCTTGATGCAAGCCAATAATTTGACCGTTCTAAAACATGATTTTTTTTTTTTTGGCCAGGCAGTATAGTTGGCTTGTTAACATGTTCTTTCCGAATTCAGTTACACTTAAGTTTTTTATAGCCTTCTTAAATATCCTTCTTCGTCTTGGCCCCATTTATTATACAGACATATTGCTAATAGATTACCAGGAACGTCTAAAAGAAGCAACTCCGCCAATGCATAAAGAGAAAAAATGAGCACGGGCGGAAAAGAGGAAAAGGAGAGAGAGGGTGAGTAAGTTGGATACTGTACATGCTGGCAAGCCTTTGGCTCAAAAGGCTGCAATGAAGCAGCTGAGAAATTATACGAGCATGCATCTTTAGGGAGTTTATTAATGTAAGATGGTTGCACATAGACACACACTTAATCATATGCTGATCAGTCGGTTTTTCTGAGGCATAGACTTGTGACTAATGAGACAAAAGATTCCCCAGCTCAGACAGTGCAAATTAGCCAAGCTGCTTAACATCTGTAAAGTGTAGCTTATGATTTGCTGAGTATATTAAACTGGATTACGCCTGTGACTATAAATCATTTGTAGATAATAAGAGAGAATGCTAATTAGTTAACCGTGTTGAATATGTCAAAAGCAGGACCTATTAATTAACATTATACGGTTAATGCTGAAACCCTATGGGGTTATAAAGAAAGTCTTTCAACATTAACCCTATATATTAATGCTGTGTAGTATAGTATAGGAGTGGGTGATATAATACTGAGCCTGTGATCAGTTATGTTACAGTCTACTTTTCTAATATGTTGTGTATATTGGGGAAACTAATTTGGTGTGTACTGAATCTTCGAAAGTGTAAATTGCCGAACATTTTACAGAATTTCAGATCTCTCTTCCCTTTCAATATAAACTTATTACACTTTACATTAGTGTTTTACTGAAATTGTATTAGCAAACGTATATACACTATATGTGTATATAGTGTGTATACGTTAATATGTTGTGTAACATTGAAATGACTTTAGGAGTCACGTTTTAGTAAATTAAGTAAGGCATTTACTAAAATATCCCTCACTCGCATTTTGGTGTATTAAGTAAAATAAGGGTGTTGTACAGAGCTGGTGTCCCCTTTTTAATTTCCTATCTACACATAGTGCCCACTTCAATCATAATATAGACTTTAAGAGTTTAATGTGAAGGATTTTTAATCATTAATGGGTTCCACTGTTTTAATCGAGCTTGGTGATTCGAGAACTTTTGGGTGTGGAACTGTGAATAAATGCCAGGATTATATTGGAAGTGTGATAGTTCTGTCTCTCTTTCTTTCCCAGCAGTGTTGAAGAGGTGATAATTCCATAGATTTTTTAAAATACATATCAAGCTCAAATAAGCAAAACATATAAGCAGCTGGCAAGCTGTGAAATATTCAAACTGTGTCCCGGCTCATAAAAAGGGTGAAATGAATTTATCTTCTAGTAGCTGCTGTATCATGTGGAGCGAAGCTGAGATCCGGAGTCTGTACTGAAAACACTGGATGCATTATGGGGCATTATGCACACACATTAACATTCCCGTTCAGACACCTTACTATATGCAATCCATCTACTGAGGAAACCTGGACTCACGATCGAACTGGGGAACTGGAACCACAAATCAAAGCTACGTGATGTAACGCCATACTGCCCATGAAAGCGAGAAATAGGCAGGCAAATTGCAAATGACTGGGTTTTCCTGTTACTGGCCAGCCTCCTTCTGCTGAGCTAATCTAAGCATATCAGGTTCAGTTTTGAACCGCTGTCTCAACGCCAAGCTTTGGATGGCTGTGTGGTCTTGTGCTACCTCAATGACAGACGCTAGTCAGCAGCACAATGGACCACCTACAGCCAGGAGAGATGCCTGCCCAGTGCCAACTAACTCCAGCCAACTTGCTGTATGGTGGAGTGCAAGACACCATTTTGTAGAGACTCAGTTTTTTTTTTTTTTTTTTTGCTAACCTTATAATTTATTTACACTTGTTAAAGTTATTATGCTTGACTACCTAAATAAAAAATAGGCACAAGTTAAAATAAGTTTTTTATTCAAGTTGTGCGGATCAGATGGTCCGCTGTGGCGACATCTCGACGTGACAGCCAAAAGACTAACAACATTCTAAAAGAAAGTTAGAACTGTGTCGTAGCTGCTTTTTACTAGCTTTGAACTTAAACATTGTCTCCACACTAGTCCTACTGTAAACAAAAGTGCTTCTCATGTGACACTCGTCAATGCACTTTAGAAATGACCTTACAACCTCGACAGCTTAGTAACAGGGATATACTGTACAGTATGAGAGTGTTTATTGTATTTGATGTTTTTTTTTGTTGTTTTTTTGCGTTAAAACTAATAAAAATGTGTTGCATGCATGGGTGTTGGAAAGTGGGCATCTATTGGATTTAAATCCCTCATTGCATTGTTTAAAAATGCACAATGATGTGAGAGCTCTTGGCCAGCTTCTTGGTGGTGGTGGTTTTGGATTAGATTTTTGGGGGGGTTTTTCCCCCCCTGTTTTATTTCTTTGAATTTTAATTCTTGCAAAAGCCTGCTTATGTAAATGACCAATAAAAACCACAAATGCTAAGGCACACAAATCCTAATGATCCTGGTCTTAAATGGAGAGAAATCAAGTTTCTGGAAAGTTGAAGAAACCTGCAGTGACGGGTCAACCGTGTAACACTTTCTACCAGATTTGTTTTTAATTCACAGACAGACTCTCTGTCCAATGCTTTGGTTAGGGTCATTCTTCACATTCTTTTATGGAGACTTCATTCTTTGAGTTTGACCTTCACGGTATCTGGTCATCAGTAGAGATTTAAGAACCACAGAAAGAAAATGGCTTGTATGGGGAAAGGGGCGCTAGTTAACCCAAGGGTCTTGCTCGATAACATGAGATTTGGACTAGATGCCAAAAACTTTACGAACAAGTTTCACCAGGTTGACTGTTTTCTTCAATTTTCTTTAAAATTCAGATTTTTTTTTTTCAAAAGTCAGTTGATGTACAGTTTGGGGTGGGAGGGTGTTATTTATAGAACATTTCATGGTATGTAACTTTGTTTAGTTTTATCCCAGTGGATTGGAATGGTGTTCTCCAACTGTTATCCAAAGAGGAAATGATTTATAAGGAAGAGTAGGCCAACTGGGACTGGATTTACTTCAGAGCCAAGTGGAGCCCCAGTGGGAGATAGCAGTGCTGTTTGATGTGCAGCATTAAAGAAGATTTGGCATGATCTCAGCTACTTGGGCACATGTTTACACAAACAGATGGACAGAAAAAAATACTCTCATTCATTTTGTCAAAAGTCAAGCTTCAGTCAAAGTGTCACGTGCAGTTTATTAAATCATTATAAGCACTTTATCGTCCAAATTCAGCAGTAAATCTCCAAGCACTCAATGTCGTACAGAAAAAGAAAAAAAAAGGCCAGTGGGAGGAAAACTCAGAGTTGCAAATGACTTAATGTGACGTTATCGTGATGTGAGTCGGAGGGCACTTCAGGTTCACTGCTTATCTCCCACGCAGTAGGTATTATACAATGAACTCAAATCCCAATCTATTTTCCAGGAAGGTTTTATAAGTGGAGCTGGAGAGCAGGGTGGGACCTCAATCTTTTAGTTTGCACGTCATTTCTGACTTTGTTTCTTATATACTGAGAGCTGTGGTGTGGTATTAAAATTGATACATGATACATGATATAAAGATTTATGAGAATAGCAGGATATACTGTATCAACCAAGGCAACAGGAAATAAAATAGTAGTGACACCTGGACACCTGGACGGACCAATCGGTGGCCGCGTTACAGGACGCACTCGATGACGCAGACTGGGACATGTTCAGAAACAACTCCGATGATGACGTCAGCGTGTTTACGGAAGCGGTTGTGGGATTTATTGGGAAGCTAGCGGACGATACCGTGGAGA
>JAQMYG010000036.1:24901997-24920840 GCA_030014215.1 Clariallabes teugelsi | reverse complement strand
ATTAAGCATTTCACTGCATTTCGTACTGTGTATGACTGTGTATGTGACAAATAAAATTTGAATTTGAATTTGAATTTTGATTTATCTCTCAACAACAGCGTTAATTATATTCAAGCATCATCTAGGCATTTCAACCTGACATTTACCCTACTTATACCAAAGAAACTGCGCTTGCATGAAGTACAGAACGTACAGATGTAGCATCGATATTTTATATTCTAGCACTGCGGGAGACACAGCAGTACAGAACTGGACAGTATACAGGTTTCACTTAACATTTTTTTGAAGGGTAATGCATAAAGATGAGTTTAAAAAGAAGTGTTTTGGTGGCATATTTAGGGTTTAAACTATATAAATTAGTATTTATAGGCATTTTTTTTACCACATCGAAAATTCACGGTTTTTTCCCAATTCGCTGGTGCTCTAGGAACGTAACCCCCACGCATTAAGGAAGTCGACTGTATTCATCATGTAATTTCAGAATTTTTAAGCAAGGACAGCCCTGTTATTTAAATGTTTTACATTTAGTTCTTTTTATTTATTTATTTATTTTTTTACATATACTATGATAACGCAACTGCAAATTTAGAGACTGTTACTCTTTTTTTTTTTCTCCTTTTGTTTTTAAGTCCTAGTACTAGGTGTTTCTGGAGGTCTTGTAAACCCTGATCTGGTAACACGCCACAGCTAATTGCAGGGACATGTCCCCTTGTACACAGTTACAGCTGAGGTCCAGAGATGTCATGCCCACACTAATCAACATCAACTGTTTGCAAATTGCCAACACATGCTGCCTGCCGACTGCAGAAGGTGGGGCTTGGGGAACTGGCTGTAAAACTTGGGTTATTGTGCTTCATTCAAAACGCTGTCGGTCAGAAACGAAGCTCTTCTGTAAGACTGACTCAACAGACAGATTGTACATACTCTCAGAATTATTATTATTATTATTATTATTATGATGTTGTGACACGATCTTTCCATTTCCTCCAGTCCAATATTGAGAACTTCTATACAGATTGCTCGAATCCAAGATTGAGATTTAGTTTTAGGTACGCTCGTGAATCACTGCTCACTGTCTCAGCTCTGGAGCACTTCATTACCTAAATGTATGGGGCAGTAACCATCACCAGTGCTCACAGATCAGATCCTTTCTAATTTCATTAGCAGACAACTTGAACTTCCTTCTGTGTTCATGTTCCATAGCTTATTAGGGAAACGTGAGCACATTCTTAAAGAAAACACACTTATTGCACGTTGCTGGGGTTTTTTCCAGTCTTGATTTATGTATTCTCCAAGCTGAATTCTCCTGCACTGTTCTTTTTAAACCTTAACAGAGGAAGCAGATGTTGTCTTTGGCACCAGTGATGGTACATCAACACTATTTATTTCACATTTGTTGGAGTGAGTCACCACTTTAATTATAGCAGACACCAAGGAGATTCATCAGGTTTCCCAAGGACTCCTGCTGTGGATGTGGAGTGGTAACCCATCGTAAATAAATCATCCATTTTCTATGTGCCCTTATGCAAATCGATGTTAAAAAAAGATCCAAGGTCAGGAGATGCAGTACTTATTATACATAAGCTCAAAGACTGTGTGGATTTCATCTACTCCTTCACTGCATGATCTAGAGTCACGGATGTTATCACTGCAGATTACTGCTGACTTTTAAAGCTCTGTTGGAGGAAGGTTACATAATGGCGAATATCCTGTTTTCTTTTGGTCTAACATTTCTGTTTCTATCTGAATGTTGACCCTAAGTGTTATTTTTGTTTTGTTAAAGTAAATTATACAACAATTTGTTCCATTTGATTGGACAAGGGATTCTAAGCCCAACACAGCTCAATAGCTTTCCTTTATCTGCTATTTGGGACTTAAATGGAACATTTAGTCAACTGATGCTAAAGAGGAATAAGTGGAGGCCAAGGTTGGTTACACTAACTGTTGGTTGCTAACTGTCCGTCGCTAGCTTAACACTAGTTCTGTCAGTTGCGGTTAGTTAGTTCTGCTAAATAACTGATTGAATAAACTGAAAAAAATATTATCTGTTGATGATAATAAATGGTGTTTATGAGAAAAGCAATATCACACATGAGGTCATGCTGTTGTGCTGAATATCAGCACAGCTGCGATATCACAGCCATGCTGATATTCAGTACAACAGCACGACCTTGAGTTTGATATTGCTTAATCCAAATCCTCCTTTATCAAAACTTATACAATGATTGTAAACTGTGTTTAATGCAAAATTCACTATTAAAAAAAAAAATCTGCCTAATATTAAAATTAGTTATATAAACTTCATCAATTAAATGAGTGCTATGAGAGAACTGTTCACTTTCCTTTACAGTTAAAGGCACCTCTAAGTCCATAAGTCGAACTGCATGTTGAAAAGGGAATGAAGCGTACCTCTACTTCAGCGCTTGTGCTTCGTTAAAGCCGCACTCTTGTAATGTTTACCATTATCGTGTTCTTGAGATGTTTAAACAGTCCAAAGTTTTGCCGCATGTTCTGCTGACACTTGAACTAGGGTGACAGGGTTGAATTGCAGGTCACTGTTTTACAGATTCCACAGTTTACCAGTGAAAGGCACTGACGTTTCAATCTTAACTTTCTTCTTACTGTCCACCATGTCCCTTTTTTTTATTTGATGTTTTTTTTTCTGTGGTTGCCATGTTTCTACACATTAACGGTTATAGTGTCTAGTGTAATTAAAAGACTGAGCGTGTCTACTGTTAAACTGCACAAACCCCTATTTGCTAAAGCAGAAGGAAAAAACATGTTTTTTTTTCATTCCATGACTACATTTTTCAAAACGAACTAGAAAAACTAGCTACAAAATTTTACTAGCAAGTAAAATTGTACGCTTCTGTCTCTTTCTGTTTGAGATTGCTCGTTCACACTCCTCCACCAGAAGAAAGTTTTAAGGTGGATAATATGTCAAGACAGGATTTTGAATAAAATCCAATAGTCTGCCGAGTTTGAAGGCCATGCCGCGATGATGAACACTCTGAAACCAATAGGTATCAAGAGGCAACTGTGGCATGTTGGCATGCAATGTAATTTTATCCATGTGCATGTCTTTCCCAGGAGATTATGCTGATAAGCACCAACGATACACCGATGACTTGGACCGCATAAAGCTTGTGTACATATGAGAAGCATGCTGACTGATCATTAACAGATTTTATTATTAGTCACTGTTGTAGACATGCCATGTATATTTCTGCACTTATAAAATCTCTGCCAAAGTTTTTAACCATGCTGTTAGGGTAGCAGCCCAATCAGACGCTGAATAGCAGGCTTGTTTAGCCTTTTCAAGGCCCCTTCCTGTCCTAAATCCATTAATACTGTATCAGAATGCAGCTTAGGAGACACACACATGCGCGTGTGTGCACACACACACACACACACACACACACACAGCTGCAGCTGTTTTCTGTGACTTCTGGAAAGTGGAATCGTCTAGAAGTCTGAAGGGAAGAGCAGAAACGAGGTTTGTGTTTGTGAGGAACACGGTCCTATCCCTCCTTATGTGATTAGCGTGCCCTTAACTTGGAAAGAGATCCTTTTTTTTGGAAGTCAGATTTGTTTGTTTATAGCATGTGATCCTCAGCAGCGGCATGCTGCTGCAAACCCCCCCGTGTGCTGAAACATGGGGTTTTAATTAAGGCTCAGTCCATACACAGGAGGTTTTTTTAAATGCCCACATTCATGCTTGCCTGGAGCCTAGCGAAGCCGAACTTCTCTCAGAGACCCTGAACAGAGACGTTCTTGTGAGGCACCGGTGGAACCGCGTCAGCTCTCACGGGAAAAAAATGCGAGAAATGCCTCACACAAGCTGTTAAGTATGTTTAGTGTGCGAATATTTTCTGCCAACAGGAGAGGCTTTCTGGCGTAAGTGTAAATGACCTTTCAGTCCGTAATTCCGATTGGATCGTACCTTTAAAAATGCAGGTGAGCACAATGAGGTGACCAACAGATGGGGGCGTTTTCAATGCAAGTTACTGTTTAAGCTGGTTTTTGTAGCGTTTCCCGGACAGAAGTATAGTACTGTGCAAGTTCCTCATTTATTTATAAGAAATGAAAATAAAATTAAAGAAATGAATTGTGTTGTGACCGGCTGCACAGTGCATAAAGATACAATTTAATTATTGGTTGTGTGTTTCCCACACATACAGTATAATTTGATTGGACAGTCCAAGTATATTTGCCCACCATTTTTAAAAATCTGCTCTTGGAGAACGATGCCCTCCACAGTGAAAAAGCTCCCGTACCCGTTTGTTCTGCTACCGTGGAAGCGGTGTACTGAGAGGCAGTAAATGCTGCGGATGCCAGCTGCTGTAAAAAGAATAAGAAAGACATACTAATGGTCACACACGCTTTCCTGAGAGACACAGTCTCACACGGTGAATGGGACCTTCTTTAAAAAATTCAGGAAGATTAACCCTTAAAACTCAAGCAGCGCAGATCCATGCCCTCGGTGTCATGTCATGTAGAACCAAAGTTTTTATTACTTGTATTACAAATGTGTCAATGCTATTGCTACTGGAATATGAGAAGGACGTCACAGAGACGTAGAATTCACAAAATTTCTTTGCCTGTGAGACCCATTGTTTTTTGCATTTTTTGGACATCCAGTCTGTTCCGTTGGCTCCCACACAATGCAAGTATATTTCAGAGCCGTGGGAAACACTGGGTTGTTTATGTAACATCAGCAGCAATCTCATTTCCCCTCTCATCTGTTCCAGGCATTCAGCATCACTAGTACACTAATCACCAGCCTGATCATCTATCATCATCTGCACCTGTTTCTCACTGATTCATGCCCTTTTTTTAATGCTTGAATGATTAAAAGGTCACTGTGTGGCTTAACGAACAAAAACATTCATCTGAAACTGATCAGGTACAGGGACTGGACTGAAAATGAAAGACAAAAGCGAGGGGCAAAAAGTCCTTCAAGAAGCACGGAGGTCTATTCCTCAACACTAAGCTTAAACAAAATACTGCCTGGCTTTTTTGAAGCAAAATATGAATAAAAGCGCGGTGGCTCAAGACTTTTGCGCAGTACTGTCAGTAAGATGGTGCACCAAAAATGGATTGGAGAAGTTGCCAATAGTAGCAGCAGAATAGTTTGTTTTGTTTGTTTTGTTTTGTTTTGTTTTGTTTTGTGTGTTTAATCTGATACCTTTTCACCTCATCACTTTCGTCTAGAGCCTCTACGTAGACATATCCTGCCTTTGAGTCACAGCATGTATGATTGCCAATGAGTGGGAGTTAATCCTCCATCTCTCCAGTTTCCTGATGATATTTCCATTGGCTCTGGAAATGCTATCTGCGCTTTAGCCCTAAATCCTCAAGCTGATCGAATGCATAAGTCACACTAATAGCTGTATTTTGCTCAGAGCCATTTTTAAACATGTAATATTTTATCAACAGAGCATTCGAGAAGGCGTGCAGTGTCTAAAAGTAAGAACTCTAGGTGAAGGGAAGAAAGAGGCACGGTCCAGCTGTATGTGCAGCTGCAAGTTGGGCTCACAGCAGACCTGGCCCTTTTATAGACTTGATTGGTCACATCTGGCATCATTAATCCCATATGTAGGACACAAAATGGAGGGGCAGGACCTCTTTTACTGCAAATACTCCTCCCTTCTGCATCCTCCAGCCAGGACACAAGCCGTAACGTGCGAGAATCTACCTTTTGGTCGAGCAGATATGCATCATCGTGCTGTGGTATATCTTAAACCTTGGGCTCCTATTTAAAAGTAGTAGTTATCTGATCTAGATGAAGATAGTGGCCCTCTTTTTTCTGCTGCCATAACGCTGAAGCAGTGTGACCTCCTGATGACACACAGGTCCTACCTCTGATTGGCCTTCATTCACTGGCTGGGTGACACCAGCCCAAGTACGAAACGCGATACGTCCCGGACAAAGCTCTTGGCAAGGCTCCTGGTTCCACAGAAGAGCAAAAAAAAGTCAGAGAATGGAGTGAGCCACGCTAGTGGACCGTAGTGCTGACCCAGGTTTTGTAACCGAGAAGGGGGTAGGAAAAAAGAAAGGTGGGCTTTGAAAATGTTTTCAGGAGAGCTTTAGGAGAGCAAGAACATTTGGGTGAATTCCATGACTATGAATCTCCACCCCTCCCCCCAGAGGACCAATGTTTCCTGCCTTGCTTCTCTGCTGAAATCAGATTCCAGACCTTGCTTAAGCCTTGTTTTTTTGGCATCAGCCATGCACAGACACTTACAGAGAATTTCAGCTCCCACATGCTTTTTTTCCCCCTTCTGCTCTCTTCTTTTCCAATCCTCTTTGTCTTCTTGATCGTCTTATCAGTTTAAGAGAAAATTATATTCACAGCTTGAGCCTCTGTCTGGTGTTAAAGCCGATAGTGTAAGATGATAAAGTGTTGAGGTGTGAGCTCTTAAACCGAGTTTAAGGAACAAAAGCAGACAGTTTCCAGGCCGTGTTAAATTGCCGTTAAAAGAAGCCAAAAGCAGTGATCATGATAAGGACTGAATTTATTTATTAATTTATGTTTTGTAGGCCATCTAGTATTTCTTTGTGAAATAGTCATTAAGGCTTGGGCAGTATAATGCCAACTCATCTCATCTCAATTCACTTTTCAGTCATTTGTAGACATTCAAATGAGTCTCCAGTGTGCATGTAAAAATAAAATAAAACCTTTAAAATAAAATAAAATTGGCTTAAACAAGCCAATTGGATATTTTCCCCCTATTGTGACTTGATACAAAAAGAAACCCCTGGTTTGTGCCTCTCTGGGATCGTGTGGCTCAGCAGTAGCTCATTTATATAGACACTGAAACAGCATGTTCAGAAAAGGAACAAGGGTGAGGTATGAATTATATATTTTATATATTTTATATAAATGATATTATAGGTGGAGCATTAATAGACATGCTATGTGGAGCTCTAAGACTTACAGTAAGTCAACTAATAAAATATGGGACCTTTAAAAACGAACATTTGAGTCTACTCCAAAAATGTTAAGTAAATATCAGAAAAATTATCCCAGTGTTTCACTAGAAAGTTTTGTCTGTGCTGGAGCCATGATCAGACTGCCTGAGTCGTGTCTGAAACCCTGGCCTCCCAGGAACACTTTTAATGGCCCAAACATGTGGAAATGGCTTGGAGTGAGGTCAGCACTGTGGCAATGAATCCCAACTTTTTTTCCCAGCCAGAGTTCCCGTGAAGTGGTGAGGACATAAGGGGCCTCTCCTGTAAGTTGGCGACAAGTTATCTGTCAATGTTCAAGCATCAGACCTTCTACTCGCCAACTGTTCACGGGAACGACTGCAGCAAAAAATTTCATTCCCGAGTCTCATCACCGTACTGTGCTTAAAGTCTCCTGTGGATGTCAATTGCTTTTACACTTTCATTCATGAGTAATTGCATCAGAATTCCCGTATAAGATTCTATAAATACGCTGTTACTAAGTACATGTATTAAAACATTCACATTACCGTAACTATCTGTTATCTGTTAAGAGCCATGCTGTTATAGAAAAATGATCAGTTCTAGGGTGGTTTGAGAATTCGTCTAGCATATTGTAGACTAAACAGATGCGTTCATACTGAACAAAGGCTGTTCGACCTCATTATGCTGTTCATCATTGCATTAAAACAAAATGATAATCTTATTAGTAATGACTCAAAACCAGTTAACGGGTTTAGTCTACCTTGTTACCGAAATGTACTAGAAAAAAAGTATTTTTTTCTTTTCTACTTTTATTAAACTGGAAATTTAGCTGTTTATGAAGCCCGTGCCAGCTATACATATGTCCTGTTTGGAGATCGTGTGGACATACCAGACAACTTTTCCTCCCTCCAGCTGGTCAAGTGGTAAAATGTCCATGTTTACATTTGAAGAGCTGTAAAAGGCGCACTGTCTCATTTGGCCAGTTAGTGAATTGGCCCCTGAGTGTGTGTTATTTACACTGACTGGAATGATGTGTGTGTGGTTCTCAAGGGGAGGCAGGGGATTGAACCTGACAGTCTTAGCTCATCAGGAAAGGTAAACAATGCCATATTTCAGTGGGTGTGTGTGTGTTAGTTTGGTTGTGTGGGGGTGATGTGGGGGCATTACTGGGGAACTCGACTCCTGGGCTGCATTTGGTTGTCAAGCCACTGTTCAAGCATTTCTAGAGCTAACTGTTCCCCGCACAACATTAAGCACCGAATCAGACGTAAAATTCTGGTAATCTATGGATCTTTGGCCGACTCTTTGCACTTCCTCCCCCTGCCATTTCTCTCAAACCTACAGCAGAGCTCAAATGAACTCCATATGACTATCTGTCACGGCTGCACGTTAGCAAATCGAGAAAGGAAAAAAAAATCACCCTAGAGTTTGGCTTGCTCTTTCATACTACTCATGCAATGTTTTCCATTGTTTTTCAAGTCGAAGAAGTGAGAGAGGATTTTTGGTTGGTCTGGGGGTCACACGTCGTCTGTTCAGTCCTGCGGTTGAGTTATCACACAATTAAAGCTGTTTATAAATAGACAGGGTTTGTAAACCAGCTCGATTGGCCCACCACTATCCCACCACTAACACACAGAGCAGTCAGACGACCTAAAGCCATAGGGGAAGAGACAGGGAGACTGAGAGACGGAGATGACTTCAGACAAGTGGAAAAAACGGAAATAAATCTTATCACGCAGTATGCCTCTTTTCACAGCCTCTTGCGTCTGGGATGCCATCATTATTAACAGCGGTTGTTGGCACTTGTGCTTCATTCTGGACGACTCCGTCATAACTACTAAAAGTATTTGGGTCGAACGGACACACGTACGAACGCACCGCTCGCCTCCTCAGCACTGAGCGAATTGAAAGCCTTGGTCCTTGCATTCACTAGCAATTAAAAGCTCTCATTTGTGGCTGGGCAGAAACAGCTGCATTGACTCCATGCAGTCTGTTAAGACCAGAGTAGAGCCAAGGCTTCCTTTGCGCTCCAAAACACACACGTACAGTCCCATAAAGACACACACTCACACTTGCTACATCATTCATAGCGCAAACCTATCCGGCCTGTATAATAAAGGACAATTATAGCCGAGACGGCAGCGCGCTGACAACAGACCAGGAAACGGATAATGGCTGCTAAACAAACACTTTGATCTTCGATGTGAAAAAAACGGAAAGAGAAACGATTCAGCCAAAGGCAGTGCGAGTGCAGGTCTTTTTTTTTCTCTTTTTTTTTCTTTTTTTTCCCTGGTGTTTGTGTATGTTTCTCCAGACTTGTCTGATACTAATCTGTGTATAGCAGAGCTTTTTTTAATCACACTGAGGAAAAGATTATGTTTTCAGACACAAGTTTGACTGCAAATATGCCGACAAAAAACAACAACTGTACTCGTCGGGGTCACTGGAGTACTACGGTTTTCTTTGGCTTGTGGTACTCAGAGGCCTGCTTCGGAGTCCAGGCCACTTTGTTGTAATGTCGGGTTCGGCGTGTGATGCTTTCCGGTTGCTGGTTCGACTCCGCCGTGCTTTTGGCCTGGTACTGTAGCATCTCTTGCAGCAGACCGGGTAAGCGATGATAATGCTCCTCTTGATGTTTGGGCACATCGCTTGCACTGATCGAGGCTAAATTTAAACCCGGGGACAGACAAGTCGTGCCAGAGAGCCATGTCCTCAGTCCACTTTCTCCTTTACAGCAATAAGTACGAGTATACAGCAGGATACTCGTACTTTATTACCAAAATAGCGCTCATGTGTCTGAACTTGTGTCGTCTACGTTGAGGCTCAACACGGATCAGATGTAGAGACGCGGAGGACAGAAAAACAAGCTGAACAGGGACATTTAAGGATGAAGTTGTCCAACAGTCCTAATGATTAGAAGCAATTAGTGTGATCACGGGTGCAGAATAATAAACAGTGGGTTCTCGCTTTGATTTATTGTTAAGTCAAGTCCTTTCTTTGAGAGGAACTGAAAGAGGAATCTTTGGGTGTGTAGATAATGAGCCCCAGGAATTCTCTCCTAAATGGACTTTAAGACACACTAATTATCTTCTCAGCCATAAGGAAAAAACTTTCTAGGTGACATGATGGATGTGTACCCTTACTGGAAAATCTATGCACTAGACATTAAAGTCAGTGGAAACTAGATTTCATTTAAGCTGTAGGAAATAGTGTGTGTGTGTGTGTCAAACAACGCTGCTCTGTTTAAGTATATGGAATGTTTGATAGGATAATAACGGCAACCTGAAGTTTTTAGGAATATGCAAGCAAACCTATGGGCGCGCACACCCACACACACCCACACACACACACGTCTTTAAAGAGCGGTGAAACCAGCTCTGTGAAAGCTTCTTTCATTTAACACGATCAACCAGCTCACCAAATAAGGCCAGCACTGCAACCTTACCGCTTAACACAGACTGACAGGCTGTTAGAGTACCAACATGTCAGCAATAACAGCCTGAGAAACCTCTCCTTAACCTTGTAAAAGCCTTTCACGGCCAAAGAGGGTGTGTGGCTCCAGATTAAACGTCTGAAGATTTAAATCAATGTTGTCAAATAATTGGCTTTGCTTCATACATAGTGTGATAATTTTTTTTAACTTTCTTTCTCTCTCTGGGTATATATAGATATAGATATATATATATATATATATATATATATATATATACAGTATGCGCCAAAATATGCAGTACTGAAATGAAAAAACAAGCAATATTACCTTGTTGCCTCGCTGTAGACGGTGTTCATCGTACACGCAGATTCTCAAACATATCCCGCAACAAAGGTCGCTGCAGACTCCTGCGAAAGGAGACGATTTGTTCATGTAACGCAGGCGGATCTTCACAGTAGGACACACTCTCCTTTAGCGTAGAACATCAGGTGGTGTAAGATCGGGGGAATGAGGCGGGTATGGGAAGGAATTGTTCTCCCACTCTTTTTAAACTCGTTCCCCGATCACGACCACTTCCGTATGAGCGGAAATAATAAACAACTATGAATACTTTCTCCTGCATCGACGGACCCATTTCCAATAACGACTGCACAACACTTCCTTTACAATACATGAAACACTGTATCTGGAGCTTTGCCCCAGCAACAAACTCAAATGCGCGAGTTTCAGTACTGTATATTTTGGCTCGTACCATAAATAAGTTTATACAATATTATTTAATTATGTCCAAAATAAACAATTTGAAAAGTCTTTTTTTTTTTATATCTATAAGCATCTTTGATAATGTGTCCTGAATAAATAGTATAAAGCATGTGCGTATTGAGTGTTACTGTACAGTCAAATGACGGTGTTATTCTTTCTTTCTCTCTTTCTATTTACAGGTAAGATTTGAAACTCCTCATCCGTGCACTGCATGATCCCCTGTGTAAGTAGCCTTAAGATCTGTGCTGACTGCAACAATAATATTGTTTTGACAAAGGCTTGAGCAACCTACCTCCACAAAAATGTGTCTGTGTGCGCAGATAAACCCGAACACACACACACACGCACGCACGCACGCACACTCCACCCTACTGTAATCCTACTGTCAGTCAAACAAAGCTGGTGATTGCAAGCGTGAGTCGAATTGATCTCTTCTCTCTCGATCCACCTAACCTTTACAACCGTCTGTGATTTCCACCCCAGCCACTTCTGGCTCAGCTGTAATGGATATTTAACCTTTATTGACTGGGTTGTTCACATAATCCCCAGCTAGAACCCAGCTTCCCTTAGTGAGAGCCTCAAAGAGAGAGCATCTTAACCCAGTGATGATGCTATAGGAAGTGGACTTTCATTTTCAAACGTGTCTCTTTATCACGTTTTATCAGTTTTTGCAATGAACATGAATATTCTGTTTTTTTTAATGCATATCATTTTGTTGGAAATTAACTTTTACAGTGCCATGCAATAGTAATCATATTTTTTTATTATTCAGTGTTCAGTGTCTGTCCGGAAATTAAAATCAGCAGCACCTTATCCAGTGCGACTTAGATTTAATCTCAATATACAATATACTGTACATCTGAGCTGTTGATGGGTAAAGACCGCGGTCAAGGGCTCAGTAGTAGGAACTTGGTAGTGTGAACTACCGCTGACCTGATCTCATTTTAAAATTCAATTTACAAATGTGAAATGGTCTAAAATCAGCAAATTCCACAAACATCATCCTACAACTTTTGCAG
Source organism: Clariallabes teugelsi (assembly GCA_030014215.1). NCBI lineage: Eukaryota > Metazoa > Chordata > Actinopteri > Siluriformes > Clariidae > Clariallabes > Clariallabes teugelsi. The sequence goes on along the minus strand of JAQMYG010000036.1, from coordinate 24,908,690 downwards.
GAAATGCGAGTCTTGCATAAAATGCTTGTAAAATACTCTCGTTTTGCTAGAGTATTGGATTTTTTCTTCTCGAGTTTACGGGACGGTAGCACTGTCGCCTTGCACCTCCAGGGTCCGGGTTCGATTCCCGGCCAGGCTCGATTCCCGTCTCTGTGTGCATGGAGTTTGCATGTTCTCCCCGTGCTTGGTGGGTTTCCTCCTGGTACTCCGGTTTCCTTCCACAGTCCAAAGACCTGCACATTAGGATAATTGGCGTTCCCAAATTGTCCGTAGTGTGTGAGTGAGTGTGTGTATGTGTGTGTGCCCTGCGATGGATTGGCACCATGTTCAGGATGTACCTCACCTCATGCCAAAAGTCTCCTGGGATAGGCTCCAGGCCCCCCGCGACCCTGAATACAGGATAAAGCGGTATAGACGATGAGCAAGTGATTGAGTGAGTATGGGCAGTTGATGCAATACCACCACCTACTGGATTGGAGTGTAAACCAGAAGATTGCCTCAGAAAAAAGATAATTGCTTTGTTTGAGTTACACAGCATTTCGGTAAATGTTTTATAAGTAGTTTTTAATTGAATTGAATCGAATCCACAGTGTGTCTATGATTCACAGATCTACAAGCGACTGAGGGTATTTTGTGTCTGTGTCTCTGTGTGTGATGTGAAAATGAGTAAAATTTGGCATAAAGAGAAGGTAAGACTTGCAGTTGAACCGATATAAGTGGCAATTTAAAATGGTCTGCGCTAACAGCGCCCCCATTAAGAAGTGAATAGAACACAAGTGCTCGGGTCTGTTAAGGATGGCCTGTAAGGCTTGGCACGATGAAGCAGTAAGACGACTTCATTGTGTTCTACACTGAGGAGGCTGAAAGATCAAATGAGAGAGTGTCAGCGCTGGCCGTTTGGTCATTCAGGGTTTTTGTGAAAAGCACTTAAGTTTAGCAAGGGAGGCCATCCTCTGCCCTCCATTTGTTCAATCACACACACACACACACACACACACACACACACATGCTCACAATGCCAGGTTTACATAATCTTTCCCAGACAGAACCTGGGAGGACATGCTTGGCTACAAATGAGACACAGAGAAAAGGATCACAGGAGAAGGAGAGAAAAGGAAAAACCTGAACAGAGACTAAGGAGAATAGGAGGGAGGTGTCTCTGAACACTTGTGTTTTTAATCTTCTTAAGTTGGCTGTATATCTTTTAGCAATTGCAGTATTCACCCTCCTACCCCGAAGACACTAGGCTTTAGCCGTGCCAGCCAGGCCATGGCAATTATATTTAGGTCCTGGATTTAGAAGTGCCATTGGCATGTTTATTGGAGCAATAACACCACAGCCCATGTGTCCAGGAACACTGCATAAAACCTCCCATTCCACTTTGTTTCATTTCCAAACCTCCGCGCACCTCGCCCAGACCACACAAATGGTCCTGTGACCGCTACTGCTGATTCGTTCTTTCCACTCTCTGTTCACTTCATATAGCAAGTCGTTTCTTACATCAGTGAAGCCAATTAGGACTATCAACCCCGATCGCTTTCCAAATGAAACTTCGCACTATTTATAAACGTTTGCAATTACGAGCGCTCAACTAAACATTCAGAGATTAGCCGACGTCCTGCGGGTCAGCACTGCGATGCACGCCAAGCGCAAAAACGGCATTTACCAGGTTTTGCCTGATCTAATTGTGTTTATGGAAGTTGGGCTGGCCTGTGCTGGAGGAAATGGAGGGGAAGTGCTAGCGAGGCAAAGGGTTCTGGATTTAAAAAAAAAAAAAAAAAACGAATGCAAGAACATCTGACCAAGCCAGTTTTCAGAACAGTGGATGATGTGTAAAGACACGGTCAGCACTCATATTAGGATCTAGCTTATTCTTCGTGCCTCTTCAGTTGTCTTCGTATACGATCTGAACTTGGACAAGCAGAAGGACGTCTGGCAAACTCTGTGTGGGGAATAAATGAGTCTAGAAGGATGGGCTCATCCATAGCTGTGGCAAATAAGATGGCAAATCGGAAGAGAGGATCTGGATGTGAATGACCTAAATACATGGTGACTCATGAAGTGTGTGTGTGTGTGTGTGTGTGTAACTAGGAAAAGTTTTATAATAAGTCGAGCAGTCAGATAGGGGACAATATTTCCCCCTGGCCTGTGCTGTCCTGATGGTTTAGCCGGTGCACGCACACACACACACACACACACACACACACTCACACACACACACACAGTCTCTCTCTCCCGCTTGTCCTCCCTCACTTGTTCTCTGAGACACACTTATATTTTCTCACTTTTATTTTCCAGCACTCTGATGCAGAAAATTTCAGAAAAGATCAGTATGGTCAAAGGGTCAAGCCAAGCGTATTTCTTTCAGACCAGCAATACTTTTAACCGCTGTTACTCATATGTAGCCTTTGCTTGCATCCTCATACGGTTACGGTTCCAGCCCTCCTGACTGACATCACGCAGAGGTTTGCTTTATTTATATATATATACTGGCTTTCTCTGGACAGACTAGCACTTTTGATTTCCACGAAACAGACATCCAAAACCTCCATCAAGCCCTATTTCTGGTTCAAAGACGGTAATTTAGCACGGAGCGAGGGAGTGGATGAACTCGAGGTTGACTGAGACCACGTGGAAATACGTTAAATCGGAAAATGGCAGTGAAAATAAACAAGAAGACCACGTCGGTTCAGGTATTTGATCATATTGTCTCTTTATCTTTCATGTGTGCTGTTGAGAGATGAGATCAGAATGAGGACCTGGAAAGTCCAGCAGGGGTTTGGTGTTAAACAAAATATGGTAAATTTTTACCAAATTTAAATATGCATGCATTAGGAGCATCGATATCCTAATATAAAACACAGCTTAAGGCTGAGGTGTAGGCTTAATAAAGACAGGCAATGTCAGCAACATACTGAATAGCCTGTTGTTAGCTCAACTTTGGACACGAGTCTTTCCTCACTGTGGCCAAGACAAGCAGCAGAGAGACGAAATTGCTGAGCACACCACAGGTCTCTTCAGTTCAGCACGCCTGGTAGGGTGCTTGAGGACATTTAGCTTGGCTGGGCAGTACTGCATTTACATTTCTAATCAAGTGGGCTCTGGTTATGGGCTCTGGCTGCTTTGTTGAAGTGGACTCAATGAGCCTCTCGCTGCTTCTTTGATGTTACGACCTTTAGCCCGTGCCAAGTCTGAGAAGCAGAGCCTCCGTCTCCGTGCTGCCCGTGGTAATGTGTATATACAAGCTACTCCAGCGGCACACCGTCTTTCATTCAGTGCCTTTATCTCTCCTCTGCTTTTACGAAAACACACACTCTCTGTAGAATGAGCTGGGGCTTGCGCAAGTAAGAGGCTTGCATTAGGTAAAGAAGCTCTGCTTTACCGGACCCGGGGTTGCTGTAACTCTGCCAGGAGACAACTATAACTTTGATTCGATTCCAAGCGAGAGTTAGGTGTAAGAACCTGCTTGACCTCTGCTACCCGGGCTGCAGCTCTGCCCCCGGGGACCCCCTGCTCTCTGGGATTTCTTTTTATTCCGCCCTGCTGAGCCGTCTTCAAAGGCTCCATCGCACACACCCCTGTTTTCATTAGCCGAGAGATTAGCGTTAATCTGTACCAGTGCACCTCACGTTCAAACTGCCCCCTCGACTCTAAACCAAGCCTTTTAAGAAGAGGCAGGCTGCAGTCCAGGAGCAAACCTGATCCGTTAATTTGTTAATTAGGAGCAGACAGAGAAGGGGGTTCAGGTGCGGGTTTGTAGAATCATGACGGTTTAATAGGTACAGTTAACTGCAGTATTCTCCAGGAAAATAAAGAAAGAAATGCTAACGGTTTACATGGTGACTGACAGGAGCCGAGGGCAAGAGGGCGCACTAGAGAGTGAAGATAAACAGAAGTGAGAGCTTGAAGGGGTCTGATGTTATTCTGTAGGTATAAATGGAATTCAAATCTGATGAAGTTTTATTTAGTTTTCCCTTCCTGAGCAGGTAAGGCATATATTTGTTCTGTAATTTGGTGGGAAGTTGATGAATGGCAGTCATCTGATTTATTTTCTTTTGGGGGGGGGGGGGCGGTCACTATTAGCTAGGTGGAGCTACAGGTGCACTTGATGTGTTGTGTATTTTTGCATTCCAGACAAATTGAGCAAGTCAGTGGATGTTTCTGTTCACTCGTGGTGTTTGTACTTTTTACACCCTGAGGCTATTTATTCTGAATTATTTTTAGCTAACATCATGATTTCGGCCATCTAGTGGCGACTTTTTTTGTGTGTTTTTCCAGCAATAATGCAGGTGATTTATACGTATGTTAGTGTTTCATCTAGTCTTTCAACAGCAGTGTAAGTTAGAAATGTGTATGAAAGTATGAGTATTTTTGTGCGTGTTTGTTTGTTCCTGTGTTTGTTGGTGTTTGAGACTGATTTCCTTGGAAGAAGAAGCTGTTACAGCGTGACCGTGTGGGCCCGACTTTTCCCAGATGGCAGGAGGATGAAGAATTTGTATGGGGGTGTGTATGTGTGTGTGTGGTCATCCTCAGTGCTGGTTGCTTTGCAGATGCAGCATGTGGTGTAAATGTCTATGACGAAGGGAAGAGAGCCCCCGATGATCCTCTCAGCTGTCCTCGCTATCTCCTACAGGGTCTTGAGATGCGAGACAATGCATTATTTTATTTTTTTTCAAAACCAGGCAGTGATACAGCTGCTCAGGATGCTCTCTAAAGCTTCTCGCATTAGTGTTTGATATGGCTACGATCAAAAAGCAAATCACAGATGTTTTCTAGTTTATAGAAAATGGACAGACTCAGTCTTTTTCACTCCAAATGAAGGGTCCAGCTGTGAGCATAGTGATGACGTAAACACTGACCTTGATTCGAGTCTCTAAAAGAAATCCTCACATTGCTCGTAATGAGTAAAACATGTGCCGATCAACTTTTTTTTAACATCTAGTGTTAACTGATGTTACTAGCCGTTAATTAGACCGGAAATTTGGTGGAAAAGCCATGACCAGTTGAACCATGTTGCTTCATCTTCTATGTCTCGCACTCTAACCCTAACCAAAATGACATGCTCTCATGGGTCTTTGATGATTGTTAGTCCCTAGACTTTTACGTTTGATGGATTACTAAATGAAGGAACTCCGTGGCAGGTACATGTATGCTTTGAAAGCATGTCTGCCATTTTCCTGTTATGTTTGCTGAGACATTTTAAGCCTATATTTACCAAAAGTAAATCTTTACACAGGGAACAGAAGTGTAGACGTGCACTGTGAATTGTCTTCTGGTGATTATAGATTACTTTTTTTCCCCTCAAGCATTTTCTTCTGGAAGATTACTGTCTATTATAGTTGTAACCTTTCATTCTGCTGCTAGAGCGGTTGCTTTTTAGGACGTGGAAGTTGAGTGTGAAGCATGCCATTTTAACCTGTGGCCTGTTTCACAAGTGTCGTATATCATTAACTGCTACGGCTGTGTGAAATGGTTAACATCAGAGGCTTCCCTGCTGTTATACAGTGTTAAAAAATAACCTCAAGTCCAAAGCCAAGTTGAAGCGTCGACTGCATCCGACACGGTCTCTTGAATGACATTGTATAGTATCTGCGCTGCAGATTTGGCCCAGAAAGGGTCTTGGTCTAATTAAAGGAAACAACAGCAGATTAGCAAACGTTGCTCTCTTGTGCGCTTGCATCATTTAGCTGGGTTTAATCCAAATGCGTCCGTCTGAGGACAGTTTTTTTTTGGCCTGAACGTGTTGTCCAGAATGCACGTTCAAAGAAAGATGGGTGTAAGAAAGCCAAATCGAGAGAACTCAGTTTCTAACACATGCACGTTTTCACACAAACATACACATACAGTACATCATCCGGGGTGGAAGTCTTTTTGAAAGCTGTCATTTGTGGCAGAAGGCCCCTTTGTGCCAGCGGATAAGAAGCTTGTTTATGTTGGGTCACCCGCCTCTGTCTGCTGTAGCCACGAGCGAATCCCAGCATGGGCTCAGCCACATGCCACACACACACATACCATTGTGCCAACACTGTTGCGACAAGCCTTAAGAAACCTGAACAACAGCTTGCAAAGTCCTGGACAGTATTCTGGTGTCACATGCTGACTAAGCTGACAAAGTCTCACAGTAACCACTTTGGTGCTATCTGCTCTGGGCTCGTCTGTTCACAACTACAATAAGATCACCACTAACCAGATAGTATCACTGCTGTACTGACAATCATGCTCCAAATCCTAACACAATAGCTTCTGTGTACCATTGGGATGAGTGTATAAGATATACAGCACCAGCACCAAGGACCAGGTGCCCAATCAAGCATGTTCTGTCTCTGGGATATCAGGTATTCATTTGTGGATGTAAAAATGGCCAAGTACGTTTGGGATCTTTATGTAAAAGGCTCACTGGCACTCTGCGAGTAACGCGGTTTACGAGTGTTCCGCAAGACGAACAAAGATTTTTAATAAATTTTGACTTGGAAAACGAACAAGTCTTGGTTTACGAGTACCGAGTAACATGTATAACACATGCGCTTCTTGTTTTGACGCTGAGCGTCACGTGATCACAACTGAGCCAACGGTTTTTCTCTCTCTTGCACTGCGGAATTGTGGGTAATCGTGTCCTCTGCTGGGTCTTAGTGCTCGTCTCTTACTGGTATAATCAACATCCGTGCACGCGTGTACTGTTTACTATAACACCGT